>CM054114.1:71755068-71810068 GCA_028673005.1 Tanypteryx hageni
TCTCCCTTTTCCGCTCTCCACTCCGCATCCCCTTCTGGAGCGCTAAGCCGCTCGAAGATCGTTAACGGCGCGGCGGACGCAGAAGCGAAGTAGACGAGAGAAATGAATCGCGTATGAAGGATCAGGTAAAGTAAGAAGGAGAAAAGGAAGAAGAGGGAGATGAGGAGCGTGGCTATGAAATGTGTGCAATGTTTCTGTAACCCTGCATTTGTATATGAATGACAGTACGTAAAAAACGTGTGTAGATATGCATATATAAACACAAAAATAAATACCTATGTAATTCTAAGAACATGAAAATCTTACGGTCATGTTCATTTTGTCATTGCTGGGGTGGCGGCGGCGGAGTGGTTTGAGCGTTGGCCTTCCACGCAGCGGTCCCTGGTTCAAATCCGGAGAATGTCGGATTTTTCAACGTGGGATCATCCCGTCCCCTACTTGTGTGATTTGAGGAGACCGCGCAAGTCAGCGCTCCGTCCTTCGAATGGGACGTTAAGCAGTTGGCCCCCTTGGTGCTCTTCGTAAAGAGAAGGCTAATGCTAGTACCGGGTTTTCCTTCTCCCTTATGTGTGTGTGTTCGGTGTGGAAGGAGTAATGGCTATAATAATCCGTGAGGTTGATTAGCCAGAAATTCCAAATAAATAAATAAACAACTTTGTCGTTGTTTCTTTTGAATAACTGTCTCGACTACCAATGAAATAGCGAAAACTCTTAACCAAGGCGGCTTTCCCAACTGGTATAGATTATACGCGTTAAAGTTATTTATTTACCCAACGCGTACAAATTATACGCGGTCTTGAATTGGCCGCATTGCACATTCCACGTACGTATGTGAGATAATAAAGACCAAAACGTGATTTCTACCATTAGATATTAAATTTGTGCAAGGCGGTTCTTTCCAACGCAGCCTTTTCCAAGAACGTAACTCCGGCGCTGCGCAAAAGACGGCTGCAATCGGATTCTTTTCCACAATTTTAACAAAAACATATTAAATTAATTTTAAAAGAAAATCAGGAAAAGAAACAAAATACAGTCAAACCCCGATTTAGCGCCCCCTTATATGATGCCACCCCCGCATACCGCCTATGAATCGTTGTGAAAACAGAACTTCCATCTCATGATTACATAGAGATTTAACGCCACCTCCACTCCAACGCCAATGCCACTGATGGACACACAGTGGCGCTAAATCGAGGTTTGATTTTATATTATTTCATCGAGGACCCCTCATTAGAGTTTATGTTAGAGAATAAGAAGAGTTAAAATCAGAACCGAGTATTTTCCGAAATGAAATTTTTAAAAAGACACCGACGAATAAATGTTTTAAAGGGACAAATAAGACAGGTGAGTGGAAACGGAGACTTTAATAGAGGTCTCTTTTCGCCGCATAAGCATCGCCACCGATGCTTGGAGCGTAACCCGACACATGCAGCAACCGTCCTCTCCGTAACGCCAGGCGGCGAAAACTTTATTTTTTAATTAAACCGCGTTTCGAACTTTTTTTCATTTTATGCCTCGCGAAGGCGCGTAATGAATCTTCTTTCGCGGCTTCACACGGGCCGGGCGCAAAAATTTTGACGCGTTCCACGAGATAGAGAAGGTGAGAGAGAAAAGAGAGGGAGAGAAAGAGATGGGAGAAAGGGATGTTGGAGAGAGAGAATGTCGGTATATATATCTCAAGTGCCACCAGACTTTCTGCAGAGTGCCGTTTCCAATGTTGAGGTTAGGCTAAGGAATGTAGGTGACCATATGGAGGTGCGAGTTATGTCACATCAAATGCCATTAAATTAAATAATATACAGTACAAGAGTATGATTAAAACTTTAGGAGCTTATTTATCCAAAGTCTTGTAGTAAAATGGAGATGGAGTGATTTGAAAAAAGGGATATAGAGAAAGAGGTAAAGAAAGCTGTCTCTATTGGCGAGGTTGAGATTAAATAGCCCCTATTCCCCCTAACCATTTACAATTTGCTTACATCTATAATATGATTTACAACAGAAATAGTCAAACTACGGCCCTTGACAGCGTTTTATGCGGCCCGCGACGGTATGATAAAAAAGCGGTAGCACGAAAAATTTCATATTATTTCCAATGCAAGCTCCGCTGAAGCATTCACTACTATCAATGCGACCGACCCACCTAATCAATCCGAACCTCAAAGGCTCATAATGTAGGGAAGTATTATACTTACAGCATTAAGTTCACATCAACAAGAACGGTCGCAAAAATGGAGATGATATTTGAAGTAATTAATTAAAATATATTTAGATCTTACAGGTTATACACGATTTGACAGATCTACAAGAGGATTAAGAATTAAAATTTACGATAAAAACGTCCATAGTATGTACAAAAATGTGTTCGAAATTTACAGCAATGGCTGGAAGCAATATACTTGCGATAAAAAATCGGACAGAGAGAGAGAGAGAATTGTAGGGATAGAAATAGGGCGAGGAAGTTATAGAGACTGGCGCGCAGTGCCTTGCCTCACTGCCTTACGGAAAATTCGAAATAAAACAAATCTCTAGGAACGACCTGGTAACGTACATTGCCCGTCATACGTTGGAATTTCTCGCTGGAAAGCACACAGCAATTCGGAATACGTAGATAGAGTGAGAGAGAGGCTAGGAAAAAATAAAAGAAGAGAGAGACGCGTTTATTTTCCTTGGCTACGACGCTACCTCTCGCTTATTCGCTTCTTAAAGAGAGAGCGAGCTTCCTCCCACGTCCTCGCCTATCAGCCGAAGGTCGATGAAAAATCTTCTCTCTCTCTCTTTGCGATGCACCGACGCGAAGCTCTTGAAGAGGTGAAGGGAAAAAGCAAAAGGAGACGGAGGGGAGACCCCGCCGAGCGGAAACAAATGACACGCGGATGGCGGGGAATGGAAAAGGGGACGCGCCGAGTGCAGCGAGGGAACGGCGGTTAAACGCGAAACAGAAATAACGAAGCGGCGCTTTTGTTAATCCTACCTTTTTACACCTTCTTACGCCCGGAGAGTGGTTAAAAATTTTCTCCGTGATGTTTCGAGCAGATGAAAAAAAGGTAAATGTTGAATTTTCGCTCAGGAAAATATATAGGCCGGTCGCAGAGACGAAGGCTTAGAATGTATTTCCTGAGGGCATGTGCAGTGAAGTATACTTTTAAGTTCATAGATGTCACTTCTCCATACTGATATCAAGACCTTTATGAATACGAATAAGATAATCCGTGAAGTTTTTTCATGGCGCTGGAACGAGGTCTGCAGTAAAGTACGCCAACGTACTTTGCTGAACAAAATAAGACCCTATGCTTATTACAATTTTTTTCGAATGTTGCTTAAGTTATTCCAATGGGCTAAATTCATAATTAACGACTCCTCGGTATTATTTAGATAAGTGTGTGGAACACCCCACGTGCTTATCGAATTAAGGTGATAAACTCTCAACCAATGCTCATATTTGCCGCATCACCTATGTAATCTAATTTTTTTAAATATCATATTAATAATCGCTATAAAATCCTGCAACGCGACCGAAAAAAAGTTCTTTAGAATAGTCAGCGGGATAGTGTTTTTGCCACTAAAGCAAGGGGAGAGGTTCCAAGAATTATCTCTCTTTCTCTCCAGCTCATATTATGATGAGGTATCAAACTCCTAAATGCTACCGGCGCAGGGAGTGGGCATGGGCGACTAAGTAAGTAACGGAACTCTTAAGCATAAAATAAAACGCCTTTCAAAGTACGATACGCGAGAATGGCTGACGAACGCGCATTACTAGCTCCAGCGAAGCACTTTAGTTTAAGAAAACTGAAGCGTTTGCAATGATTGCGGACTGATGACTTGATGAACCCAAGATTGTCCGGGTCAAACTATCCATCCCTGTGATTATACAAACCGCGTAAGATAACTTTGGTTCATAGGATGTCAGTTAAAGTATTAAGGTTATCTGTTCGCAACAGAAAAACAAGTCAATGTATTGATAAATTAAGGGTGCATCGATGGTTTGTAATTAAACCTTCAAGTGAATATGAAAAACAAAACTTAATAACTTTCCTTAATTTCTTTGAAGGCTTTTATAAGAACATGATTGTATCGTCACCAAAATGAAGAGGAATTTGAGAAAGGAAAATTTTAGCGTAGAATACAAAATGTAACCCTAACATCTCTCAATATATACGGTATTAAGTCGCGTACTTCCGTTCTCCGCCTGTCCTCGCCGCTGGATTCCACGCTAATTTTCGAAACGTGACACTCAAAAGGGGAGACAATTTCAAGCAGTACACGCACTCCATAGTGTAAAGGGACGCAAACACTGTATTCGATCTATGACGTCTCAATGCTTATTTCGTTACGTTGTAAATAGACCTCGAGATCGAGAGGCGAAGGGGGCTTGATGGGGCGCGAGTGTGTAGGCACGAGTCACCCCGTAATCAGGTTATAAGCGAAGCGATTGAGAGAGACTCGAAACGCTGTCTTCCATCCCCTAAGGCTCGTCAATCAAGCGCACGACGCGAATATGCATGCGAAAATCGAAGCGTAATTAAATTTTGATGATGTTAGTACTATCTCTGAAGATAAGCGCGTTTTCATTCGAATAATTAATAAGCAAAAATGGTTTTCACTGTAAATAATCATACATGGTGCCGTAAACAGTTTAAGACTAGGCGATATGCCGAAAATTATATCAACAAAGCTATCAATTAAATTTTTACGCGATGATCTTCTCGACTTTCACAGTAAAAGCGAAGATCTATCCAAACAAAACAATGCGTCGGAATAATGAAACTCCCGTAAAACTGACGTTACTTTAAAAAATACCACCGCTCCTACTACGTCGTTATGACTTTCTACAATGTATCTCCTCATATTTCTTTTAATCCAAGTGATATACCAAAATAGGATTTGCCCTTTCCTTTCTAATAAATATAAGAGACAGATTTTCTGAAATAAAACACAATATGAATGTCAATTCTGTTCCTAAAAAATATAGACTTTTTAACGATATCCTTGCCCGCGGATCCGAGTAGATCTCCTTCATCTCTATTTTATAAGGGGCCGTATTTCATTCCGCCGAAGTATCTACGAGTTAAGAAATATCTCACCGAGAAAAAGGTTGTGTAAAACAATAAAAATATCCGAAGCATTTTTTCCGTCCGCTCAAGAGCGCAATATTTAAAGGCGTTGGCTTCATTCTCATTCTTCCTCAGCCGTAAGTAGTCGTATTTCATCCCGCCCTGCGTTTCGAATGCGCGAGCATAAAAAATAAAGAACCGATCTTTTTATTTACAAAAAGACCGACTCAAAAGTACAGTAAAAAAATAAAAAACGGTACAAATTCCTCAGCTCCGTTCCGAGTACCTATGGCGTTCGAAAATAAAAAAAGGCGTTGGTCTCTCCTTTTCGGATTTTTATTCGCCCATATTCCCCCTCTCCTCTAAACTCCCTTAAAAACGGGTGGGCCCTTCTTCCTGTCGACCTCTTTATCTCCTAAGGAGAGAGAAAGAAGGAGGGAGGGAGAAAGAGGGAGGGAGGGAGAAAGAGGGAGGGAGGGAGAAAGAGGGAGGGAGGGAGAAAGAGGGAGGGAGGGAGAAAGAGGGAGGGAGGGAGAAAGAGGAAGGGAGAAAGAGGGAGGGAGGGAGGGAAAAGGAGGGAGGGAGGGAAAAAGAGGGAGGGAAAAAGAGGGAGGGAAAAAGAGGGAGGGAAAAAGAGGGAGGGAAAAAAAGGGAGGGAAAAAAAGGGAGGGAAAAGAGGGAGGGAAAAGAGGGAGGGAAAAGAGGGAGGGAAAAGAGGGAGGGAAAAGAGGGAGGGGAAAAGAGGGAGGGGAAAAGAGGGAGGGGAAAAGAGGGAGGGAAAAAGAGGGAGGGAAAAAGAGGGAGGGAAAAAGAGGGAGGGAAAAAAGAGGGAGGGAAAAAGAGGGAGGGAAAAAGAGGGAGGGAAAAAGAGGGAGGTAGAGGGAGAGAAAGAGGGAGGTAGAGGGAGAGAAAGAGGGACGAGAAAGATACAATGTCGTCTGCTGTGAAGACGCACGTGTCGCCTTATCGGAGGCGGTTGGAAAGAGGAGTGAGGACTTTTATAGCGTCCGTCACCTGAGCGGGTGCGCTGCTTCGCGGGGGCATCCCTCCTATTATGCTTTGCAAATAGGACGTGGCAGGCAGGTGGATGTAGGGGGAGGGGGTGGGGGAGCTGCAGGATGGCGGAGGGAGAACGGCAGAAAAGGAAATGGAGAGAGAATTGAGTAATGGAGAGGGAAAAAGGGATATGGGAAAAGGGAGATAGGAAAAGGAAACGGATAGAAAGTTAGGGAGAGAAACGCATTTTCTGGCATTTATCCTCCACTATCGCAAGTAATTGGAGCTGCGACTGCTTTCGCATCAATTTCAACTTTAACTCGAAAACTAATATATTTATTAAATTACATGATTTTTTCGATTTCATTGCGATGTTTATGAGTTATTATTGAAATTATCAAAGAAAAATAAGGCGGTACTCCCACCTTGAAAAAATGCCTTCTATTATTTGCCGCCCCCAAAGTAAATTCATGTCTGCGCCAGACCTAATGAGAATAATATGGCGAGGAGAAATTACGACTGAAATGACTGACCTTCATAAATAGATTACCCCGTCGTCGACGAAAAGAAAAATATTCGCAGTACAACGCTGGTGATGCTGCCGAAATAATGCCATAGCGTGAAGTTTGACAGAGGAAACTCTTATTCCCTCGATTCCCAATCAAAAATAAATAATATCTACATGGGTAAGAAACTTGATTACAGTATTAGGGGAAAGAAATGGGTGGGTTAAATTTGAGAGGCAGCGATCTGTTGAAGGGAAAATGCTAGGAAAGAGGCGAAGAGGGAGGAAGAGAAACATTATTTTTCCTAAAAGGAAGTGGGTATGAAATGACAGACTATATCGGAGGAGCCAGAACTCAACCGATGACTGATTTTTACTTAATAGAATAAAAAAATGTTAATAACAATAGAAATTAAATTAGCATGCCTTAAGTAAATATTCAGAAATCGAGGATGAGATGAACGGGACGTACATGGAAAAAAACAAGAAAGCGAAAGATAAGACAACGCTAAGTAAAGGTATAGAAGAAGAAAGGAGTAAAATGGAAAAAAGCGGCGAGAAATGAAGGAGGGGGGGAGGGAAGAAGGGACAATAACTCTTGTCCGCTCGCGTCTTTCTCACTCCCACGCAAAAACTCGCGCTTTTGTAACGCGCGCGCGTACTTTATTTTTCTTCTCACCGCTGCTGACGTGGCGCTGCACTCTAGGAGGCCGGGATTGCCACTAAATAAACGGAAGGGAGGAGTAGAGATAGCCTGGACGGAACGGGAGGAGAGTTTGTCGGCTGGAGCGTTAAGTCATTCGATACCTTTTCCTCCCTGGACGATGTTCACACGTAGATGCGCCTCTGACGTCGGCGTTGGCCAGCGTGTTCTGCCTCTGCAGTCTCCACGGGGTCCGAGTTGCCCGTCACCCGACCCCTCCTCACAGCGTATGCGCCCCGGGTTCGCATCCCGCCCACTTCTTTGGCACGGTTTCAATGGGCGTTAAGGGATGAGCCGCCGAGCGAACTGAAGCCGATGTCGCTCCCAATTAAATACGAACCGAGTCGATTACCATTAAGGAACTCCGACGACCGTAAAACAGAAGAAGGTGCGCCGTTGAAAGTGTCGGGACGGAGAAAGCGCTGAAAAGGGTTAATCTTACCCTTTCACGAGATAAACAGGGGCTGAAATTTCCATTAATATGGCATATAGGGGTAAATAATTATACTCGAGTAACAATGAACTTTCCACGCTTAACAGGAAAAAAAGGATAATTCAGGAGCAGGAAATGGCTGTGCCGATTTCGACTATTTTCCTTATCGACGAAATACGAAGAAATTTTAGTTATGAACACAGTCTCTGCCTTGTAAGCCTCCTGAAGAATTTTCTGAGAATAAATGCCTAATTTTTTTAATGGAAAGTTATCTCAATGATGCAGAAAATTAAACACAACGATGCATCAGTTAATAAGATGAAAAATCTGTTGAATAAAGCCAAACGCTCAGCATCCGTTTTCCGGTGATTTTTCGATAGATAAAAACCTATCACGTCCAATTATAATTAGTATATCAATTCATATTTTAGGAATAAACTAAAAGATGAAAATAATATTGAAACGAGAAAAAAGTCTGCTATGACCGGGAATCGAACCTGGGTCTTCCACTTGCCGGGCGGATATTCTACCACTGGACTATCGTAGCAGATCAATTTTCTTTTTATTTCCAACTTGACAGCTTATGCCTATCTGCATAGGATCTTCGGATCGCTTCATTCCATCAATTTAAAAGATGAAAGGTAGGGTAAATACGATGAATGCCAGTAATTTATTGCCGCTATTGTAGGCAACATTTACGAAATAATCAATTTTCTTTGTAACATGATAAAATATGGAGTAGCAAGCAGTATTGGAAGGATACAAAGAATCGATATATTTTCGTGTTTCACTATATCCGACGATAATTCTGGCACCCACAATTGGCCGCGGAGTTCCTATTGAAAGTTTACAATTTCGGAGAGATGACAAAATAAAACACGATCCTTTCCCCTAAAAAAGTAACGCTTCTAACGAAAAATCGAACGATATCCCGCAAGGGGTGGAGATTGCCCAGAAGCTTTTCCTCGTTCCTTTTCCGGCGATTCTTTCTCCTTTTTCCTAACATGCGGCAAAATACATACAATGCACGAGAAAGATAAATAAACGGGGAACCTGTCGCGAAATATTAAAAACAGTAAATAAATTCGACATCGCGAGAGGGCAGGCCCCCGTAAAATAGTGGACGAGGAGAGAGAAGGAGAGATATCGGAGGGAAAAATTACCACGAACAAAAAGAACCCCAATCGACATTTGGGGATAACTAACTCTCCGTCGGAGACGCGAATAAATTCGAGTGAGGGGGAGTCGGGAAAAAATAAAATGCTGCCGATACCCTCGCGAAAAGGACAAAACTGTTAGTATGGTTTGAGGGTGGGAGAGAGAGAGCTGGTCTGTGGATGAAGGCAAGAAGGAGGGATGGAGTGAATGGAGGGAGAGATGGGGAGTGAAGGGACGATGGATGGTGGAATGGGAAGAAAGGAAAGCTTTACAGCGTCTCAAATAGCGAATCTGAGTCCCATAATTCAGAAAACAGTCGGTAGTTTATTTTAGACGGGGAGGCGTTTCCCTTCGCCCACCATCGACTCGTGTGTGAGGAGGAGGAAGGGTTTTTGAACGAGGGAGGTGGAGGAGGAGAGTGGGATGTGGAGTTGGAAGGGTGCTTGAAAGAGGGAAAGGGAGTGTGGGAGGTGGAGGAGGACGGGACACCCACCGGCGATAATTTATGCTGAAGTAAAAAAAACCGGCTTCGCAAATACATAAAGCTCTCCTGTCTCCATACGGCGGTGAGATTCGGCGGCTCTGGCGTCAAGATGTAGACTTTTTTGACCATCGCGCATCTTAAAAAAATGTTCGAATTCCTCTCCACTCTTTGACTATCCTCCTACCTAAACGAACCTATCCTAACCAGGAAGCAAATACACTGCATTGCCTACCTCAAAATCGCGTACTAAGGACTTCGATTCAATGCATTTGTTAACAATGCCTCCACATCACCTGACAGCAGGGCGTGCATCATCCCACCTAAGTCTATGGAGTATTGGTTCCTGATAGCAATTAAAATAAGGTGCAGTACGTAAATATATAGGGAAACGGTCCCTCTGAAAAATTGAAATTAATAAAATAATACCCCACAATTTTAGAGTACGTTTAATATATATATATATATATATATATATATATACATGGATGTCAACAAGGTGTTGGGATGAGGAAACCCAGTGAGCACTCACCAATCAGACGACTTCAGGTTGGCGAGGCTCCGGGGATGTCGAAGCGACACACGTAAAATAACACAAAAACACAGAAACATCACAAACGTAAAGCTTTCGGAACTACTCCTTCTTCAGCTACAGAGAGAGAGTTCTCTCTCTGTAGCTGAAGAAGGAGTAGTTCCGAAAGCTTTACGTTTGTGATGTTTCTGTGTTTTTGTGTTATTTTACGTGTGTCGCTTCGACATCCCCGGAGCCTCGCCAACCTGAAGTCGTCTGATTGGTGAGTGCTCACTGGGTTTCCTCATCCCAACACCTTGTTGACATCCATATATTCATTTTACCTTTCCTTTTCCGTAAGTTGTTATATATATATACATATATATATATATATATATATATATATATATACTATATAAAAGTAGATATTTTAGCCTGAAAACTAAATACACACAGTAAAGAGCTTCATAGAAAACGCTCATTTAAAAAGGAGGAGATGAATAATTTTTTTTGGACGATCGCTAAACTTGAAGGCAATTAATTCCGATCCAAACGGAACAAGACGAGCAACAAACATCCAAATGCATGCCAACAGCTAACTTCTCCGCCCAGACCAGGGGTCGGCAACCTAATGAATGAGAAGAGCCTCATTTTTCCAATTCAGCATATATGAGTAGAGCCGCAATATAGGCGAATAAGATTGTTTTTATTAAAATACAAGTAATTTCATATTTTAGAAAATTCTTATAGGTAAACGTGAACTTATGGCAATTGAAGTCGCGAGTGAGTGAATTTTACGTTCCAGAATTTTTATAAGATAGAAAGAATTGGTTTGGGAGCCGCACGTAAGTCGTGAAAGCCGCAGTTTCCCAACCCCTGACTCAGACCAAAATGTTCTTTAGATCTTTAACTATCAGTTGACTCCGATGTTTGCCAGGAATATGGTTTAAACTGCTGAAATACGGAACTATTTCACAGTGGAAAGAACAACCAGCCCTTATTTTTGCATTGCATTGCAAAGAAAATATAGTTACATAGGTATAAATTATTATTCTAGACTACACGGTTCTTGGACGCCAAAATGAGAAAACATTAAATTGAATGAGAGCCGAAGGAGGAAATATATTTAGTGAATCGATTTTATCGTCTTGATGTTAATTGGCCCAAGCTATTATACGGCGTAACTTTCCGAGTTGGCATTCCTCAATCGAGATTCAAGCTTAGATGAAGTTCACCGCAAGCGAAGATTAAATTTAATAACTCCTGCGATACAGACGGATATTTACAACTCGTGCCCGCGCAGATCGTCTTTTTTTTTCGAGTGCAGCATTCCGCTCATCAATTGCGGGTTATTTGGTGGAAAGAAAAGGAGGTAGGATGGTAGAAACGTTAAGTGTTTGGAGATGATGGCGATAGATGGAGCTGAGGTCGGATAGTTCCCTAAAGGCTGATTGAGTCGAAGGTTTTGAGAGATAGCGGCGCGGAGGCGGACGTAAGAGCCTATGAGACATACACCCCGCTAGAGTCATAAACCACTGGCCCGAAAAGAAAAGTCTTATAAGCAAAGAAAAGACAGATTGATTTATCCTCGATATTGGACTTGGGATGCAAGAAGAACATGCTGACAGCAAGAGAGAGGAGAGCCCCAAGCTGCATAAAAACTTTATAATTTTACGTCCAACGGAAGAGGCTGATTTAAATTTTGTCACGAAATCATTTCCACGTAAGCAAAAAAAAAACTTTCCTTTCCCTTTATCGACGACTATTAACGACAAAATCCCGGATATTCATGATAATTTTACAGTCGAGACCATATCTCCGAAAGATCCGATCGTGAAAATTGAACCTTAAATGTTTATTTCCCTCTAAGAGTAGAGAATTTTATAGAGATTTCGATTTATAGCACCCGAGACGAAACAACAGCACCGCAGTTTTAAAAGACCGTCATAATTTGGCGCACGAAGCTTGAAGTCTGAGATCGGAGCATATTCGGTTAATTCCGTCATTTAAAACCATTAAGCCAATCTCTAGATATTAGCAAAAACACAACAAATTTAACGTTTTCTATAAGAATATTCACAAGGAAATTAATTACCTTTAGGGAATTCCTACAAAAAACTCGACCTTTTTCCTTATTTTCGCCGCCAGAATAATAAATGATTCCGCGATCCCTTTCCCTTTCTCTTGAGTTGCCAGGAAAGAGTAGGAGTAGAGAAAAGATAACCCAAGCCCTCTGCGCTCTCCTCTAGGCCATTGCCAAAGGCACGGAAACCGCCTATTAATGAAAAAGAATCCTTGATGTGGCAATAATTTAAAGGCAATCCTTTGGGAAGGAGATGTCGCTGCCAGATTTCTTGGAGAATTCTTTTTTATTACGCTCCTCCTTTCCGGAACTGCTTCTACCTCCTCCCCTTCTCATTTCTCTCCCTCACTCATACTAACTTGTCCCTCTCCAAACGACTAAGATCGCCATTACTCGATAGACGGAATAAATTCCTTATTTTCTCGGAAGGAGGGGAAAAAAACAATTTCCTAATCTCCGACGATCGTTGACCTGCCTCCCCCCCTCCTATCATCCTACCTTACACCAAGAGGTCGCTTTAATTTTTTTTGTTTTCCCCCCGTAAGTTTGAGTATCCTCCTTATCGTCCGTCGTCGCCGAGGCGAACGTTTATAAAACCATCAATCACGGGAGGAAAGAGGGGCAAATGAAGGCGACTTCCCGTATGTTTTCCTCTCGAAAAGTAAAAGTCCTTCCGGGTAAATTCTCACCCACGCATTCCTCTGATATACCCGCCTTATCTGAAAGTTAGACGAACCCTGCTCTTCCTGCCTCTCTCCCTCTACAATTTCAACATTTGCTCGTAAAATAAAATGTCTGGGTCGACCGAAAACATTTACAGAGCGGCATGAGAGGAAGTTTCAGTACGTATCCGTGTGCCAGCGTGTTTGAGCGCACGATGTGTTGCGTGGGAGTGGGCGAAATGCCTCCTGGAGGGCCACGCCCCCCTTTCCGGGACGTTCAAACAGTTGAGTCAGCGAGTTTCGAGGCGGCGGCTCGCGATAGAGAGGAATGTCAGACGACTTCTCTCTCTTTCTCGCGATCGTCACCTTATCGTGTGGCGACCTCGGGCGCCCTATCGAAGCTTTCCGAGCGCGACGGTCACGCCCTCGTCGAAGGAGGCGGCGAAGGTTGGAAGCGCGCGTGGGCTTGGAATTATGGCCCATCGAAGAGCGTTACTTGCGTGCCCTGCGCGACGTGCGTGTCTCGTGTCTCACGCGCTTCGCGTTCGCTGCCTATGTGTTCCCCTTACCTTACGACTATTCAGGGGCTGGGTCAATACTAATCAAACACCCACCGAGTTTTTATAAACAGCGTAGAAATGGATGATTAGGTATTCGAGTATAGTTCCTTCGCGAGGGCGTTCTATAGCATCGGAGCAAACGTTGCTGCTGGCAATGATCGATAGGTAACAGATAACGAGCATGCGATCGTTTATTCTTGGAGCAAGTGCGACGACATGGGCGTTGCGAGGAACTCTTTTGTCGTTCCTATTGAGTTGGCTAACTTATGCGCATATAGTATACCTCGTATCCGGAAGATAATTATAAACGCTTCGAACGCATTATGATAAATCATGCATTAATCACGAATAAATATAAAACCAACTTTTAATCAATGGTTCAATTTAAAGGATGAAATGAAATGTCAGATGAAAACAGTCTTTGTCTTTTTAGCACTGCGTCTACTATGAAAGAGATCATGGTAATTGACATTTCTCTTACGCGGTACAAAATTTTCAAACTTTATAAACGCAAATTGCAAAAAATAAAACAGAAGAAGATAAAAATAACTTATGGAAACAGAACATAGGTGGTACGTGAGATAGATACGTACAGATATACGATGAAATTGGCAGTAGGTAAACGTCAACTGAAGATGAAAATTCTTCTATAATTCTTAAATGAAACCACCACTGATAAAATCTCATGTAAACAATTTTACTTTCCCCCAGGATTCACTCATCTTAGCCTAATAACTTCTCGGTACTTTTGCCGTCAAGTAAGCGAGTTGAAAAAAATCCTTCCACAGTAAACAAACTTTTCATTCATATTCATTGAATACAATCCGAAAAAAAAATATTTTCATGAGAAGAGGTTTCCTTTCGGAAGTCAATACTTATACAAATATTCTGACTAAAATTCTTTCGTTATGTGAGCCACGTTTCACCTTTTAGGTTGACCAACCTTAGGCATGCGGAAAATTCTCGGTTATATAAACAAACGGCGTGTCGGATTCTTATCCGGAGACTGGGTCTTAATCGCCATCCTTCTCCCCGAAAACGTTTTATGAAAATAAAAATTAAACGACGGATCTCCCGACCAGACGTCTCTTCTAATTAAATTGAAACCCACATATAGATCGTATCTTCTGTTACCCGTTCGATGAAGCTAAATTGCGCCCTTTTCTCGCCGTCGAATATGGGGGAGGGGGGGGGGGGAACCGCTCACAAGACGCTGAACCTTTACGAGCGAATAATACGCTCCGCATATATAGAAGACCAACCAACCTCGCATTCCACGAGAAGCGTCCTTAATTCCTCCCTCTTTCCCTAACCCCCTTCCCACGATTCCGCTATTATAGGCACGGTTAGAAAAATCTCGGGAAAAAATCTAAAACGACCTTCAAAAAAACGGCGGAAAAAACGGCCTGCCTCTCCGTCCTGCCTGCTTACACATACATTTTTTTATATTCTCAGGAAGGGAGTGAGGGAGAGAGAGAGAGAGAGAAAGAGATGACATAACTCATCCAATAGGTGATAAAAGCAAACAGTTTTGCTCCAACAGAAAACGCCCGCCTCGGAAAACTGATCAATCGTAAAACCCTTACAGTAGTCCCATGCGATTGATTTACCGCCCTAACACCTCCTTACCTTTGGTCCGGAGACAGGATTGGTAAGAAAGAGAGAGGAAAATAATAAAAAAACTCGGAGCTAGTTTATTAACGGACTATCGTATTTCTTCGACAGTCAACAAAGAGAAGGTCATAAACAAACCTCCGCCGGTTGTCAGGGAGGAACTTGTTCCTATCTCGTATAGCATCCTCCTACCCAGGCACTGGTAATCCCGAAGCTCTCTCTCCGTTCCTCCTATTTTCTCCCTTTCCTCCTACCTCCCCCTCACCCCGAACCATCCTCCACCGACCAATGACAAGCAATCAATCAATGACGCACCGCTTCTCCCTGCCCAACTGTCCCATGAGGCCCAGCGGCCACTTAGCTTGCATAGCAATGACAACCCTTTCCCACTCCCCCGCACACCGCCCACTCGTAGGAGAATCTATCAACCGACGTCCTCCCTCCTTCCCGCCCCCGCTCTTCCCCGCTCCCGCCACAGCTCATCCCCACTCCTCCATCCGAGGAACCCTCTCAGACACCTCCTCAATTCCAGTGCTGCCAACTCGCAGATTGCAATCTGAGGAAGTTAGGCCGAACGTGGGGTGGCCCCCATGCAAAAGTGGATGTCGAAGTGCTTCTCGGAATGGGATATACGTAGAGGAGTAGCCTCTACGTTAGAAGGATCTCTCCCTCCACGTGTGTTCTCTCAGAATGCGCGGACCGCAAAACCATTCGGGTCCATGGCAATAAAATACCGGCGGAGAGTGAGAGAGGGAGGGGGGAGAAGGGGTGGATGGGAAAAGGGGGATGAAGAGGAGAGGAAAGGGATGGGGAAGAGAGATAAGCGAAATGAATGGTCGCGCGTAATGGAACACGCGAGAAAAATCGAGAGAGATCGATGGATCGAAGGCGTCGCGATTTACGTCGCCGGGATGAGGGAATTAATCACGGAATCAGGTTGAGATTAGCGAGGATGTCTTCCCATTTCGAGGGTCTCTGGAGGATGCTGCAGAATAAAATGGAAGGCATCCCCATACGAAAACGGGAGTCGAAAGATTTTTTTCCTTTTCGTCTGCGTGTGTGCGTGCTTTTTCTTTTAACATTTAATGGCCGAGATAAATAACCGAGTGAATCACACTCCAAGACTATATCACTCGAGCGCTGAAGCATTTTTTGGCTAGGAAATTCGAGCTTTATTTTTTTATTGACAGGTCATAAATGTCATTCGTGTAAAACCTTCCATCAAGGGTTCTAACTCTGCTTCAAACATTAACGAGGTCGGCGAAAATGAGGCGAAACAAAATTAATATTATATTTTTTTAAATTCCTTTAGCGTCAGCGATTCATCTGTGGCATCATCTTCCGCGAAAAAGGCCCTTTATATTTTCATTCGAATTGGTTTATAAATCTCTGACGGTTAGATATACGTACGTATATATATTTTGCTGCTTCATACCGAAATTTTCAAAGAAGTGGCATGCCATAAAAAAGCGCTTGGTTTGGTTTCTACGGTCGATGAATGTTATCTTTCATAATGTTAACGTAGTACTGCTTAATTAGTTACGTTTTATTTGAATCTATAAATTAATAGCGTAAAAAAAACAGGGTTTTGAAGCGAAGGTAACAGCCACCTTTACGTGTGATGCATCAAATTAAACGTCCCGACCTGCAGATTTGCAGGAAAATGATAAACTTGAAATCGGTCATACCGTTGGCGAGATATTGAGCTTTTTATGTGACAACTACAAAGACAATATTTAATCTAACCAACCAGTCGATTTATCGACGGGGAACTACTAGTATGCTTTAAAAGCGAACAAACGAAAGTCACTCTATAAGATTCCGTTATCAAGGTCGAACGAACAACCACAATAATGATAAATATGGACAAAAAATAACAAAACCTGTTCTCACAAAATAATAAATATATTATTCAAATTATAAAGACTGATTTAATGTTTCTTACGTCAATACATCAAGGTTAACTCGGTCAACCCGAGGCATATAAAGCCCAAGGCCCCTCAGATCAAGCCCATTCAGCTCATAGATCAATTCACCCCTCCTATTAGGTAGCATAGGCCCTCACAACTGTAGAGACAGCATTTCGTAAGTAGTTAATTTTTTGTTCTATCTCACCTCTACCAGACTTGGGGTGGAATTCGTGGAGTTCGACGCGAGAGCAACAACATGGACTTGGAGTACTCCAGCAGAACCTACCGAAAGATATCGCAGGTGAACACGTATCATTTTTTCACCTTGACCATTTTTTAAATTTTGCTTAAACGGTTATTAGTTAAGATTGCATGAATAACCTAGTCTAAGTTAAGTAAGAAAACAAGTAATATATATTGTTACCAAGGTCGAAAATATATCTTTAGCGTGACACATTCCAATTAAGAACAGACTACTGTTCCTTAAAGCGGTAAAAGTTTGACGAAACAATACTTTTAACGACACGACGGAGAAATAAAAACAAGCTTTTAGTTAAAAGTCACCTTGATTTTTAGCACTTGAACCGAGGTGAAGAAAGGAATCTCCCTCGGAGCACACAATTCACTCCTCGAGCGAAAAGGATCATAAGAAAAGCGAAAACTTTGTAAAAACGTTCCGAAGTATAAGCAACCTTCTTCGCCTTTAGACAGCCAACGATAAGCCTTGGGCACAACGGACGCCACGCCAGATTCACACGAAGGTTGCCTAGATTCTAGAACAGCGGTTCCCAAATTATGCGCGTCTGAGACCCCTTATTCAGGCAGCTGATTTAATCGCGATCCCCTAAACCACACCCAACTACCAATCAATATAGAAGGTAGCATCAATATCAAAATATTTGAAAATCGTTTTATTGGCGAAAAACGAATTTTGTTTAAAATATATTCGTACAAAACATAAAATATTATCTTCCCGTCTTCGCCACCCCAGTTTGGGAACCACCGGTCAAAGAGTATTTAATTAAAAATCTTTATTTTTGTTTTAATGTGCACATATACATCCACGGTCACATAAACGAGTTGGCGAATTGATATAAAGTCGCTTTATGGCGCCAATCTTATATTTTTATTGCAACGAAAATATACACGATCGAGGATTTGCACATAAACACGCCGCAAAGTTGGAATATAAGTCGTTTTGACGATTATACTTTTATTTCTAGCCTTTTGACATACACATGTACGCACGTGCGTGTAGATGAACCGGTCGTCATTCTGGTCGCATTAATGCTTTGAATTATATATATATATATATATATATATATATATATATATATATATATATATATAACAGCTTACGGAAAAGGAAAGATAAAATGGATATATATATATATATATATATATATATGCGCTATATACACATACATATATACACACAAATATATGCAAGCATTCATGCATACATATGCATATATTCACACACAATACGAATAAATGTGTCGCGAAGTCAGACGTAAAAGCGGTGATTTAAAACGCTGATTTTGATTTGAATACGCATATAAACAACCGCGGAAGCGTATAAACTTCGCCAGGGAGTTGACATAAAAGATTTTATTAAAAGGCCGTGGCCTCGCCCCGTTGCTCTTGTCCCCTGAAATGAGGGGGGAGGGGGAGGGGGGGAGAGAGAGAGGCCTCGCTCGATACAATTAAGGTTTTTATTCTGGCCTCACCTCACGCCCACACAGAAGAGCAGCAGAGGCGTAAAAAATAGGTAAACCAACGATTCGAAACGTATAAACTCGGCCATGCCAAAACCGTAATGACCAGATGGGCGATCGTTAATCCGAATGACTAAGGAGAGAAAGGTGAGAGAAAGAGAATAGAGTGAAAGAGAATAGAGTGAAAGAGAACAGAGATAGAGAGCAAGGGTGATAATTGTGCTTTTTTTAAGGACAGGTTAAGTCTAGATAGTCCCCTCGTATCTGCGACCATTCATAGCACAATAATCGCAAACGATACAACGAAATACAATAAAACGCAATGCATGCTAACGCTTAAACTAGACTAAAACGTAAAACTTGATACTACAAGAACAAAAATAAAGGAAATATTACCTAATTTCTTGGTCTTGAAAGCAGAGTGATTGGCGTGTTTACTTGGGGGCTATAAACCTACTAAGGACTCGTCTTCGTTCTTGTCGCTGTGATTATTGTAGCAGACCCGTTCATGAACTCAATTGAAAAATGAAATTTCATTCAAGTTGTGAGATCCAAATATAAGAGACTAATATATATAATCACGCGCGCGCACACACACAAACACTTAGATGAGAGAGAGAGAGAGAGAGAGAGATAAGAATAGATAAAAATAGATTAAGGTTGCGCAAAGAAGCACATATTGAGTCCCTAAAGAGAACTCACTATCTTCAACGATGAGAGAGGCGGCAGAGAGTCCAGTCAAGTTTGTGAGGCGTGATAACAAGCAGGAGATTAGTTAATGGCCGAGGAGAATCTGTGAGGTGAAGGCGAGGGAGAGCATTCTCCCCAATCACCCTGCCGATGATCCTTCCTCAACTAGAGGCGGCGATGATTGGATAAGTGCGAGCTTGAAAGGGTACGAAAGCCATTGGGCCCGAACTACTATCGCCCCGCTCGAAATGTGCCTCACTTTTCACCTCCTCCCCTCGCCTCCCCCTTAACCCAGAGACCTTTCTAAGGGCGGACAACTCGGGACAAGGACCCGACACTTCGTCACAGATTGGGAGATGTCGATTGTTCCAATTGGAGGGAGTGAGAAGGACTTGATCGCTCTACTCTCATCATCTCCGAACGTCATGGGACAGGATGGAGTGCGGTGAAGGGAACGAACTATTCCCATCACACGCTGAAGGAGAGCGCGTGACAATTGATTCGAAGGCAGCGGACAGAAAAGCACGTTATTGGATAGACCGGATGTGAGGTCACAATAAGGAAAATATTATAATTATAAAAAATACAGAGTGGTCTTCGCTGGCAATGACGTGTGAGGGCGATGTCCAACCTCATTGCGTCTCTCTTTTCGGTTAATTTCATGAAGTTCCCTTACTCCTCCGCACGGTTTAAGATGACGAAATATCGGAAACAAAATGAGAATATTCTCATGCAGGAAATTTGCTCCAAGTTCGCGCAAACGTAATATCAAAATTACATAAAAAATAAGGTGGACCAAAGCGTTCGGAATTAATGCTCCGTAATCCAATCCGTGGGACCGATTGTAGAACAGATCGATATCCAGGCTTATTTTACGCAAGGGTAATATGGGAATTTGATAGAAAAATGAAACCCACAAGCAAGAAATATATAGAAATACATATTTTTATATTGAAGGATAAATGGATATGATTTTATCAGTTAAACAAATTACGCTTATTTATATACAAAGTAATGCCCATATTCACGTAGCCTGACCAGAATTAAAATAAATTTTCTTCATTACACCGGCTGCGCTACGTTAAAAACGTGACTCTTGATTTGCAACGAAACGAGAATACGTTTCTGCTATTTATTTCCTTGGTTTAAACTCCGTTAATTTTTTCTTGCGCGTCGAGTTTTCGTTTATTTGACAAAGATGACATACATCAGACCGAAACCAGCATATAAAGTCACCTTGCAAAGTCAAACGTCTCCTCATAAACACACACTGCGCAGCAAATCTCCAAGAGAGAGAGAGAAAAAAATTTTTAAGGTAATTTACAGCAATGCCTTACACCACTCGTTTGCAAGTGCGCTTCAACGCGGTGGGGAATCTTAATGGCGATTAAGCCATAAGGTATAATACCGCCCTCTCGGGATGAAACCGGCAAACTGGACGACAGTACTCGTTCTAGCACTTAGTTGGCAATAAATAAGAAAAGAAACAACATCGCTTTCGTTGGTTCTTTCCATCCGCGTGCACCCCGCAGGTGACACGGAAGACCACCCGTGGATGCCTCTTACGGCTGACGGGAACCAGAATCGGAGCTCGTCGTGCTTCTTTTATTGCGCTGACGGGGAAACGTCTTATTCCTTTATCTGTGGGAGAAACGGACGTTAAATCTTACGAGCCGAGTTTGACTTATCAAAACGGATCCTTTCGCCCGGGCGATATACGAGGACACGCAAACAGTCTTTTTTTTTTAAAGCAAACGCGCCATTAAAAACCGCAATCGAAGGTCGCATGAAATTAACCTTTTTTAAATCCCACTTCTTTCACAGACATTTTTTTCCGCAAACCCTTGATACCGAAGGTAATTTCGACAACCTATCTAAGTTCCTAAAAAATCTTTTCGTGTCGTTTCTTATTGAAGCTAATGGCAGTTAATTCGCATTTCGTTGACGAAATCTCTCGCGCAATTGCCGTTCCGATAAGTTTGCGCTTGAAATCCTTAATATTTTTAATTTTCCACGCAACGAATTGAATCTTTATTTATCATAGAGGAATCATCTGGCGACCAACGGCTGAAATCTGTCGCAGGCAAATTGACAGCATTAAAAATCCAATTGATGGCATAGATCGCATTATGGGCGCATCCGTAATTTAAAACTAAAAAAACTGACGAAAATAGGAGGATTTCAAGTGAGTGAATACAACATTTTAATAAAACTTCCATTTCGTCACGGTTATCTAAATCGCTCGTAGTTGCATGGATGTACGGCGACTATCTTTTTGTTCAGTTTCGATCCCAAAACAGTGTCCGCCTTGAACTATTCATTTCTAATGCTCTTATTTGCGGGACTGGTCGAATTACATGTTCTCTTGAATGCGCCACGCGGGGAGAGTTTATCAATTTGAACAGCAAGATAAGTAATAATCCCCCCACAAGATTTCCTTAGGAAAAATAATATAAAAAATAAATTAAAAAAGAGACCCATAAATCTAATCTCCACTTCCTTCCCTTCATCGGACAGTTACTTAAGACGCTAGCAAACGCAACCAGAATGTGCAGCTGCACCTCGCACCCTCTCATCCCCTTCCACTAAAGACTTGACCCTTGGCAGCAATCGGCGTGAGGAAATACGAACCCGGGAGATAAAGAGAAGGGGGGGGGGAATAAAAGAATGACCACATGCGCATACAAAGCGTCCACGACCGGATAGTTATATCGGTGGGCGATCACGCTCCTTGCATCCGCGTCTTTTTAGTAAGTGTTTGAAGGAGGAGGGAGGAAGAAGTCAATCGGGCAGAGGGAGAGGAACTAGACTCGCGATAAGTAAACAAATGAACGCCTCTAAATAGGGATGAGGAGGAGGGCGGTATCATCCCCTCATTTGGTTTGGTTGCGACGTTGGATGATGAAATTCTTACGCACCAACCCCTTTTCTACGCGGGTGGTCGACGTCACCTCAAGTATAGCCACGTATCACGGCATCCCATCCGGGAACAATGGATGCATGCATGGCCAAGTCATATAAGTCGTATGAGGATAGGTATCAAGGAAGATGATTGGAGAGAGGGGAAGAGAGAGAGAGGGCGGAGAGTGGGGGAGTGCAAGAGAAGAAGAAAGGAGAGAGATAAGAAGGGGGATACGGGAAGAAAGTGGAAGGAAAAATAAGAGATAAAAAATTGAATGCTTTCCGTTTGGCGAGGTTGATTCTTTAACTTAAAATTCTTTCATCTGACCAAAGACTTAAAGATAAGTGGGGGACAGGAGAGGGAAAAAGTGAAGAGGGAGAGGAGGCAAAATAGTGTGCAAGAGCGAGGGAAAGAGAGGAAGAGAATGGTGTGGAGGGAAAGAGAGAGATGCCACACGGGCAAAAAGACAAATAGAAGGGAAAATACATCTGGAGAAAGGAGAATAGTAAGAAATATCGTTGGAGAAAGGTAATTAGAGGGAGAGACAGTAAAAGGGATTGAGACAGACGGCGAGAATTCGTCTTTATTGGTGTGAATTTTAAACTACAGCCTCTTCTTCCATCCAGCCATTTTCCATGAACAAAATATAAAAAAAAAACAGAAAATCTAAAATAACATTACGTTATAAGAGAGGGATGGCTGTATTGGAAAAAATAAATATATTTGCCAAATTAAACCTTACGGAAAACACGTAATAAGATAAAGCACACAAGTAGGAGAAATTGAAAAAAAAACCGCAAAGCCTGCTGATACATTTTAAATATACCGCAAGATACGCGCCACTGAAGTATATACAATTTTTATAGCTACACACATACATACGCAAAGAGCGGGGAGGGATAAAGATTGTACGGGAAGACAGTCGAGGGGTGCTCAATGTATATTCCCAGCAGTTTCACCTCTTCCTACGGGCAATGGGTATCTAAGAGGGAGTGCAATGAATAGCAAGGGAGGAGAGAAACCTGGTGCCGGCTTTTAGCCTGCCCTTAACGAAGAGCACCAAGGGGGCCAACGGATTAACGTCCCTTCCGAAGGACGGAGCGCTGAATTAGCGCGGCCTCAAACCACACAAACAGGCGGCCGGGTGACCTTGGAAAAATCCTTCTTTCGCAGGATTCGAGCCCGTTGCCCTTTCGAGCCGTAGGCGAGTCAGCAGCCAGCGTCCTAACCACCACCGGCACCCCCGGTATACATGGTGGAAGAGATAAAGAGGGGAACTTCGTATTGGGAAACAGAACAAGAAGCAGATGGGTGTGAGTTGGGGTAGGAGGGGGTAGGGGATCGTGAGACGTGGGTCCGCGCATTTGGTTGGTTGGGGTGCCCAGTTTCAGACTGGGCGCGGCGGGTGAGTAAGCGGAGTGAGCGATGGGAATACTCGAGGGCCAGACGTAATGGCGTCCTTTAGGGAAGATCGGAAGTGCAGGTAGATTAGATCGGTGGCACACACGGGCGCACGCCGCCTATCGCGAGCAGGTGTCTTTTTCCCTCGCGCGTGTGTGCGCGCCCCGAGGCCACGTGACCGACTCCGTGGACGAATACGGAATTCGCTAGCGTGATTTCCTCCCCATCGCATATCCCTTTGCACGCCGCGTTCGTCTGAAGAAGAAGTCGGCGGAACTCCTATCCAAGCAACTTTTGTGTTCGACTAGACGTGACAACTGGCTGTTCGCATTTGTAAGAATAAATGACAATCTATAAAATTCTTTTAGTCTTTAATTTATTTCTTATGCGTTAACTTCGAGTATACGAATATTCTATTAAAAATTGTCACGTGACAAAAACATTCAAAATAGATTCACATACAAAATTATCCGCTGCCTATATGATAGCCAGTTGTGACTTTGAATGTGACGCTGAACTGTGGCGCCGCTCCTACAGGATTAATTAATTAAGATGCTTTTAGAATGTAATTTAAGGCATTTTAAAGAACTATTTCGAACATTCATATAATATAATTTCAACATTTCGAAAACTTAATCAAACTTTTGGACTTTCATAAATTCGATGATGTAACTAGCAAAGTTATTAAAAGCCTACTAAAAACCAATTGTCTTTGTTGTTTTGTTTAGATACAGACGAAAACCTTGATTAGCATTTGCATTTTAGATCTAGCAAATTAATTCATTGTATTGGAATATTTACAAAACAGTAAATATTACGTTGTTGTATACTGCTATTATTGTTGAAAATGTTTTCTAGAATAAATGTAATTCAATGCCTGTTGCTTTTAAATTGGATATTCGGTGAAATCTTTTTCAATAAAGAACAAATAAAATTTGTGATAATTAATGATTTGTTTGATTAATTTGTGATAATAAACAATGAAAATTTATGCAAATTTGTTTCAATCCACCCGTAATTTTTGACAGGTGGAATGAAACAAAGTATGCAATAGGTACTCTTTAGTTTTGTGTGCGTAGCAGCTGGACGTCGATGTCCAATAATATAAACAAAAGTCAGCTCCATTCAAATACTGTATGTATGCATAAATGCAAAAAAACACCAAATAACGCTGTATATGTTCTCTGGTAAAGCATTAGCGGTATAAATAATCACACCCTAAAATTGACACCAATGAAGATAAGGGTGGGATTCATAGTTCTGTCCGTTTTCAGCAGGGATCCGAACCCCGCTTTTTTGGGTTCAGGTTCGGGTTCATTATAACAATCTTTTAGGGTTAGGATTCGGTTCGGTTTCAAAATTGAGATAATAAAAATTCTCTATGTTCTTCTTTCCATTAGACGTCCCGGTATGGGCTGACTGTGATTTTAATCGTTTCGATCGCGATATGAAGGCCTTCTTACAAGAAGGACGAAACACCTGACAAGCAGCAAAAAACGCGAAGCTCGCACTTATTCACCATGTTATATAATATAATTTTTTTCTTTTAAGTTTTCAAGTGATCGGTTTTTTGTCCCGTACTGTAGATGGCGCATTCGTCAAAATTTTTGTGAGCGCCGAAAACATTTTACAAAAATAGAGGCAAATTAAATCTTCTTTTTTGTGAATAAAAATGTACACATTAAATTAATTAAAAACAAAAGTATCAGAAATATATACAAAAATTAGAAATACAAATACATTTATCATGAAACTAAAAATAAAACAAAATTAGATTTTACAGAGGCTAATATAAAACTGCATAAAAATAAACGAATACAAGATTGAGTAAGATTTTAGCACCCTATTTAACAAATCAGAAGTGGATTAAAATAAGATTAACGTAATTTTTCTTTTTTGAAATTTTGGAGAAAAATAAACCCGAACATTTTTTTTTTTTTTTTTGGTCGGCTCGGGTTCAAGAAAATGGCTGAACCGGAACGGGTTCAGGGTTCGGGTTCAGGATCGGAACTCTGGTTTTCAGTATCATATTGAGGATGCACGAGTTTTAGTATAAGCTATCATAACTCACTTTTTCTCCACTTTCGACAAACAGGTCCACAATTCGCATTCAGATTTGCTCACCTGGAAAAGAAAGAGAAATACAAGGATTATTTAAAGAAAAAAAAAAAACATTCAAAAGACAATTTTAAAAATAATAAAATACTTTTATTCGATCATTTAAATAAAATTAACATATTTAACTTAATAACCCACTATAAAGTTTCAACGCGTGCTCGAAATACTCGTATTTTACCAGTGAGGCCTTAAAAGCAAGCTTACAATTTTGTCCCTACAAAAACGCTAAAAATTACATATAAAAACTACTGCGAACTATTGGCGCTTTATGAGTCAAAATAAGGCATAAACGGCAAAATGAAACAGACCTTGGAAACACGCATCATTTGCTAGCACCGTTGAGGAGCCGGTGCCCGATATTCTATTCATGCTTCATACGAACTACACTAAAACGGGAGGGGAGAAATATTATATTTTTATACGGGACGGATTAAGAAGATAAAAGCTGTAGCGCAAGCGGCGTTTTAGGAAGAAAGGAGTCGAAAAGGTATGAGATAAATGAATTTCGAGTAAAAAGTTTCGCATAACGTTCGCGGTTCTTCTATATATGAGCGGAGCGGAGGCAGGAAAGAAGAGAGATGGGAGAGAGTGAATCTTCCTTTTGATATCATAAGAAAAAAAAAGAAAACCTTAGGAGGTGTTTCGAGGGAAGAATATTTCTCCCGAAAAAGTTTTCCTTCATGTCCGCCCCCTGCATTCAGACCGAAATACTTTTCGGGGCTATTTTGAAAGGAATACCTTGATTCATTCCCATCGTTCAATTTCTGCATTCCTCTCGCTCGCTTCCCTCCTTTCCCCCTTCATTCTTCACCAGGCGTATAATTCTTCGAGCGTGTGTGAGGAAGCTGAAAAGTTCGGGAAAATTGAGATAAATCCCGCGCTCCTGCAAGCCAATAAAGGAGGATATATATATATATATATATATATATATATATATATATATATATATATATATATATATATATATATATCCCTCCCTAAGGACTGCATAACCTTACAGAGGTGGGAGGGTTTGTGTACTCTTACGAACCAAAGAGCTATGCCGGCGGGAGATAATTCTCCTGGTAGGACCATCCAAGCCGGAAAGGTCTGAGGGGAAGAGTCAGACTAAGAAGCAGTCTTGGGGGTTTTACATCCCCCTGTGCAAGGGCAGCAGCTTGCACAGTACCTCTGTAGGTGGTGATCATGTGGATCTGAACAGCTACAGATGGGTAATCACTCTGTGAAACTGCGATGAGGAAAGCAAGGGGAAACTACCTCATTATATTTCCCATGATAGGCTGAAAAGCTGAAATACCTCTATGGATCTTTCTGGGGTAAAATATTCCGGAGGTAAAATAGTCCCCCAATCGGATCTCCGGGTGGGGACTACCCTAGGGGATGCACAGAGGAAATTTAACATTAATAGGAAAGCAAGTGGTGAGAAATTAAGAATAGGCACATGGAATGTTAGGACTATGAATTCAGGGGGTAAACTAGAGAACATAAAAAGGGAAATGAGAAGGAATAATGTAGGTATAGTAGGTCTTAGTGAAGTTCGGTGGGAAGGAGAAGGCGAGATAAATTCAGACGAATTTAAGATTATTTACTCAGGAGGGGAGAAAAAGGAAAGGGGAGTGGGGATTATAATGAGAAAAGAGATAGCTGAAAGAATTAGCAAGGTAGTGACAGTTAATGATAGATTAATAGCCGTAAAACTTCAGATGGAGCCAGTGGAAATGCTTATAATTCAAGTGTATATGCCAACGACTAATGCTGGCGACGACGAAGTAGATGAAATCTATGAACAGATTATGGAGATATTGGAGGAGGAGGGAAAAGGAAGGATCACCACCATAGTAATGGGAGATTGGAACAGTGTAGTCGGAGAGGGACAGGAAGATAACATAGTGGGAAAATATGGACTAGGGAAGAGAAATGAAAGAGGGGATAAACTTGTGGAATTCTGCCATAGAAATAGATTAATTGTAACTAATACATGGTTTAAGCATCACCAGCGGAGACTTTACACATGGAGAAGCCCAGGAGACCAGAGACGATACCAGATAGATTACATACTAGTCAATGAAAGATTTAGAAATAGCATTAAAAATGTGAAAACACTACCAGGGGCAGATATCGATTCTGACCACAACCTTTTGGTGGCAAATATACAATGTAGACTGAAGAGCATTAAGAGAAACATAAGAGTTAACCAGAAATGGAACTTAGAGGAACTCCTTAAAAACAAGGAGGCTATCATGACTGAGCTGGAGGAAAGGTTGGGGGAGAGAGATGAAAAAAAATAGGAAGAATGTAGATGAGGAGTGGAGATGCATCCATAGCAACATTAAAGATGTAATGGAAAAGAAGGTAGGAAAGATAACGGGTGAAAGAAACAAAAAACCCTGGATCACAGCAGCCATGCTGCAAAAAATGGAAGAGCGGAGAAAGTGGAAGAACATAAACACTGAAGAAGGCCAAAGAAAGTACAAGGAGTTAAATAATGCTTTAAGAAGGGAAACAGATAAAGCCAGAGAACAGTGGATAAATGAGAAATGCGAGGAGATTGTCGAATGTGAAAGAATTTGTAGAACAGACCTCATGTATAGCAAAGCAAGGGAACTATTCAAGAAAAAAGCAAGAAAGATAGGACGTAAAGGAATCATGAACAAAAGTGGTAAAATAGTATCGGAGCCAGACAATGTAAAGAATGTCTGGAAAGAATACATTGAGGTTCTGTATGACAAAGAAGGAAAGCCAAGAAATATTGAATTAAATGAAGAAGAGGATGTGGAAGAAGATCAGCTAGGACCAAGTATTCTCGAGTCTGAAGTTAAAAGAGCAATTGATGACATGAAAAGAAGAAAGGCAGTTGGGAGTGATGATATACCCGTGGACGTTCTTAAGGTTTTGGGGTCTAAAGCAGTTAAGCAACTCACAAAAATTTTTAACCAAGTATATGATACTGGCGTATGGCCTGAAGATTTTTTAGATGTTGTGATGGTACCACTGGAGAAAAAGAACAATGCAAAATGTTGTAAGGATTACAGAACTATTAGTTTAATTTCTCATACAGCTAAAGTTCTAACCAGAATAATAACCAAAAGAATTGAATGTAAAATAGAAAAGGAGCTGCAAGATAATCAGTTTGGTTTTAGAAGAGGAAGGGGGACTAGAGATGCTATAGGATGTATGAGGATGATGATAGAAAGAGCGCTAGAAGTCAATAAAGATATGTATTTTTGTTTTGTAGATTGGGAGAAAGCTTTTGACCGAGTGAAATGGGATAAGATGCTGGGTATTTTAAACAAAATAGGAATAGATTGGAAAGATAAAAGACTGCTTAAAAACCTTTACTTTGATCAAAAGATTAGAGTCAGGGTTGAAGGAGAAGAAACAGAAAGTACTTCAATAGGGAGGGGAGTGAGGCAGGGTTGTCCTATTTCACCAGCGATATTTAATATGTATGCAGAAACAATAACAGAAGAAGCGTTGATGGAAGAGAAAGGATTTAAGATAGGAGGTGAAAGTATTACCACCATTAAATACGCAGATGATCAGGGCTTAATAGCAGAAGGAGAGAAAGAGCTTCAGAGGATGACAGACAGACTAGTTGAGGTTGGCCAACAATATGGAATGAAGATCAATACAGAAAAAACGAAAGTCATGGTTGTTTCAAAGGAACATAAAGAATTAAATATAATGGTAAATGGCCAAAAATTGGAACAAGTAAGTAGTTTCAAATATCTCGGCAGTATTTTAGCACAGGATGGAAGTAGTACACAGGACATCAGAAGTAGGATTGCAATGGCAAAAGCAGCATTTAACGAGAAGAAGGAGCTTCTCACAAGCAAGAAAATAAATCTAGAAACAAGGAAGAAATTAGCAAAATGCTACATATGGAGCATAGCTCTTTATGGTGCAGAGACGTGGACGATAAGGAGAAAGGAGGAAAAATATTTAGAAAGTTTTGAGATGTGGGTATGGAGAAGAATGATGAAAGTGAAATGGACAGAGAGGAAGAGAAACGAAGAAGTATTAGAAATGGTGGGAGAAGATAGGATGCTAATAAAAACAATCAGGAAAAGAAAAGCAAATTGGATAGGGCACATATTGAGAAGACAGTGTTTACAAAGGACGATCTTAGAAGGAAAAATTAGTGGAAAAAGAGGAAGAGGGAGAAAAAGAATAGGAATATTAGATAATATAAAGCAGGGATATACTACTTATAGAGGTATAAAAGAGGCTTCTAGGGAGAGAGAGAAATGGAGGCAGCGATTCAGTTAAAACCTGTCTTCGGACAGAAGCATGATGATGATATATATATATATATATATATATATATATATATATATATATATATATATATATATATATATAAAGAGAGAAGAAAGGTATTTTGATTTATGTACCAGCTTTCCACAGTATTTAACTCCGTTGAATAGAATTAACCAATAAGAGCCGATGTGGCTAAGTTTTAACGGTGAAATTCACGGAGGCTGAAGTTTAATTAACGGATGTTGTTTACCCGTGAACGGCTTATGTTGACCATGGTTGATAGGGTTTCAAATCCGGCGTTTAATGTTGTTTTTCCTAAGGTTACTATTTGATTACATTTCGTGTATTTTTATCCTATAACAAGCAGTTTTTGCGTCACCTATGCGACGTAAATTGACAAATTCGCAAAAACTGAATCCAACCAGAAGTGAATCATAATGACCTCCTGTCGCTTAAAATTATTTTCGGGTTGATAAAAGATGGGAACCTTTGTTTGTCATTTCGAATCTTCCGTCATTTATAAGCCGAACTTTCCGACAAACTTTAGGGATTTCCATAATAGCATAACTGACAAAACACATGGCAAAAAAATTAAAGCGACTTATGCTGTGAATCAAGGAAGAAGATAAGTTAGAAGAGATTACGCCTCGAAAGAAAATCCGACAAAGAGAAAGGATTTTAGAACGAGGACAAAAGCCACAAAGAACGTCAACTATATTGGAGATAAAATTTTGGCCAATTTCGATAAAATATTTCGACCCAAGACCCGTTAAAAAGAAATCGAAAACGTGTAATACAAAACCTGGCGTTATTTTTACAAGACGCGCGTACAGCGAGATACAGGTCGGTATCGAAACGGGTCCCAGCAAAAAAAGACCAGTCTCAAGAAGGAATAGAACGAAATTGTCCAAAAAAAATAACAAACGAACGATCACGAGAATGAGAACGAATCTCGGGAGAGGTGGCGTTGAAGCATGCGTATTGCCGGACATAAAGCATTTGGAAAAATAGGCGTCGGATAAGATGATAAAGAAGTCGGACCTCTTCGTTGCCCCGTCGTTATTTACGCGGCAGCGTGTTTCTTTTGTTGGCGCCAAAAATATTACCTTTTCTCTTTCTTTTTTTTTAAGATACACATTTTTTCCATTGAGGCCGCGAAGAGGATGTGAATCTCATGGACCTTTTATCAAGCGGCCGACCCTAATCAAGGCAAGCTACAGAGAGCGGCTTGAGAGAGATTAAGGAGAGAGAGAGAGGGATGGCGACATAAAGGGTGGGAAAGAGAAGGGCCTAATCGTACGGGTGAGAAGAAGGGTGATAGAGAGTTAGTTATAATAGAGAAGCGGATGATTGGGAAAGAGGATCAAAAGCAGAGAGGAAATTGGTGGATAAAGAGTTGAAGAGACGAGACGAGAAAAGGCAAACGTGGAAGACGAAATGCGAAAGAGACCCGTACCAGGAAAAGAAACGCTCAGTCAGAAGGTGGGAAATGACGACGGGCATTATAAGCGAGGTCCTACGACGGAATAAAAAAAGCGCTGAACAGAATAGGCGAAATACAGGAAATACTTGTAGATGTAAAAATGAACCTAAAAAGTAAACAGCGAGGGAGTTCAAGGAAATAGCAAAACAGTCGTGATGAATTGATACGTCAATCAGTGGAAGAGTCGTTAACACTGACAATGAGAAATCGTTCCACGCGATAGCGAATGCCAGAAGACAGTAGAGATTGAGGCTAAAAAGGATACGAATTCGCAAAGGACATTTTTATCCTGTCTATACTAAAGAATAACCCGCCGCTACCATCGAAGAAAAGGATATACAACGAGCCGTAAAGTAGTAATAAGCAAGATAAGGCACAGTTCTGATTTTTCAAAGCGGGTCGTTGAGAAGCAAAAGAAGAACAAAAAAGCGAGCGGAAAAGCATTCATAATGGTAGGTGATGACGTCACCATCAGAAGCACGCGACAGTTGAGTAATAAAGCGGAAGATAAAAAAATCAAAAGAACGAACGATTTAAATCCATCGGAGGGATATATTTTCTCCGGGAAAAATAAACGACCAACTTAATTGGAAACCATATATGGTACACGCCTACGCTTCCAAACAACCACCGCCGAACTTCCTCGGGGAAAACCAAAACGGAGAAACAAAAACCCGAAAAAAGACAGAACGCAATTACGGCAGATAGGCATCGAACAAAACAACGCGCGGGATCAGTTGAAAAAATAAATAAAACAGCGACGCGAGAGAGAGAGAGAGGGAGAGAAACAATCGCGATAATAATTAAGAACGCCGAAAACGGAACAAAATATATACGAACGCCTCCTGTTTAAAGGAACACCGAGGACCCTGGCGATAAACCCTTGCAAAATAAATAACTGCCGACTCCGAGGCAACTGAAAGATAAAGACAATCTACTAAATACTACTAAATAAATACATAAATATTTATTTACACGTGCTAATAAAAACTAAGGCTACCTCAATAACACCTGCTATTTCTTAAAATTCCACAAAATCACCCAATACACCCGACAATTTAATAGCCATATCCTCCGCAGGAACAAAACAACGGCGGAAGAAAGAAATTGGACAGGGGGAATAGGGTGTTCCGCACAGCACACGTAGTCGCCCCGAGCGGACAACGGAATATAGACGGATGTAGCGAATGGAAGGAAGAGGGAGGTGTGGAGGAAGAAGAGGGAGGCAGGGAGGAAGGAGAGGAAGAGGTAAGGAGGAAGGGAGGATGAGAAAGGCGAACATTTCACGCAGGCCGCTGAACCCCGGAAAAAAGAAAGATGGTGGCTTCCCTCGCTTCTTCTCCCATCCATCCCTCCCTCCCCCCCCTCTCTCTCTCCCCCCTTACCATCTTGCCGCTAACCCCCGAAATTCCCGCCCACAAAATCCTTCGCCCACCCCACAATGCCTCACTCCATCAGCCAATCTCATTAAGTGGTGACCGCTCTATTATGCTTCCCTCCTTCTCCCCCCTGTGCCTCGGGCGCCTTGGCAACGACCAGACGGTCAGAGTCGGCCCCTACAGGTATATAAGAGAGATGGGGAAGAAAGAGGGAAGAGGAGGTGGGCGTGCGATGGGAGAAGAAAAGGCGGTGAAGAAAAAGAGGGACGGTAAGGAGGGAGAGGGTCATGGCGGCCGTGTTATACAAGGGAGAGGTTCTTGCACGGTCAGCTGGCGAGAAGATAAGAGGAATAACAACTGCGCATCGTGATATCCGGAGGTCCCTTTGAGTTGTTACTCGCGTCCTTCCATCCACGGTATCTTCTTTCTCTCTTTACTTTTTATAAAAAAGGGTAGGGGCTAACTCCCATTTTTTTCATTGTGGAGGGAGAGAGAAAGAAATATTAACCTTCTTTTTTAATAATGCAATATTATAAATTTGATGGACGTCGAGAGAGCATAAAAGTAAAACCGCTTCCGTTTCCTTTTTAATTCCAGATCTCTATTTAGTCCGAGAGAGCTTCAGAATTTTTTAAACGGTTTCTTTAATTCGGGGAATATGCGGATGATTTGGAGCGTTCGATGTTAATCCATGAAGAGGATTAAGCGAGTAAATATCAAATCTTTTGAGAAAAGAAGGGAAGATAATGACAAGAAAAATGAACTCTGGAGATAAAAAAACTTAAAACAGATAACCTAATCCTATAATTGACGACCAAAACCTGTTGCGGCAAATAAATAAAACAATTTCAAGACGGAAAGAAGTTAATGATCTTAAAAAAAGGAATCAGACCAGTCTGTTTCGCTAATTATGACCGCAATACCTTTAGAGTTTTGACCTTCCTTTTGCACCCTACCAAGTATAACCGGTCTCTATAAACTTATCAAAAGTCAAATAAAAACATTCTCCTTATAAGGATTACGACGATTACACTTACAAGCAATCGCTGAGTAGAATAATATCTTCCAAAAGGAAACTGTTGTCAAAAGGCCAAGCAAGTCTGCGGTTTTGGCAAGGATACTATATCATCCAAAGCAAACCGCCGAGCTTATACATCTGGATATATGTGGATCTGCATTACACAAGGAGGTGGTGGTATTGCAACCGGTTCCATCTCTCGCTTTATAACAACCATTGTCAATCTGCGTCACATTCATCGATAACAGTTTTCCGAACATCCAAACCCCAGCGAACAATTTCGGTTGGTATATTTCGAGTAAAAGCGATTAAAAGTGACCGAAACTCCCCATTTTAAAATAGCAATGAAGATTAATAGGAAAACTTTCCAGCGCTGAGAGGAACATAACTGGCGGATACGAGACCGTGAAGTTTAAAAAAATTTTAAAAGTTTTTCACCGAGGGCTATGCGATTCCCTTAAATATCAACGACAGAAATAATTACACAAAACAGACTAGACCGGCGAATTAACTTCCAATTTTTTTTTAAATAGCGAGCAATAAGAATTATTCCGAAGATATCTTTCTTTGGGCATTCTCGCTTGAAAAATCACATCCAGAATAGAAAAAGAAAATCGAGAAAAATATTACAAAAATTCATTTGGATCTCTTCATTTCGGTTATGGAATCAACCGATACCCTTTTTTTCAAAAGAGATTTTCTCCACCTCTAAAGCGGGCAGCCGTCCTCTCAGAAACCTAATTAAAAGTTGAAATGCCATTTATCTCGACCCAAAAACTCTCCCAATAGAAACAGAAATTCCATGAATTATTCCCGAGGTAGATATTAAATTTCGACTTAATTTCTCGGGCGAAAATTTAATGCGACGAGATCTTCGCCTTTGTCTGTGATTTGCATTTAACTCCCCGCTTGTTTTTCTTACTAATCCATTAGTCTTCAAAAGTTAGTTTTGGGATCCCTTTTCATAAACGGATTTTAAGTGGGCGCAATAACTGCCTGTACCAAGGACGACCGTGACCTCGGGATTTTCAATTACTGGGCCTCGCACGCCCTCGCCTCAGGCTGCGACATGCTTTGAAGCTTCCCGAGACATCAATTTACGGTAGAGCAAATAGGATATGTGTACACGACGCTAAATTTGCCAAATTCTTAGCTATCGCTATTCATATATAAGCATTTACATAATTACATGCGCAAAACTTTGAATTCTTGAAACTCGTATTAGCCTGCATCTAGGAAGATATATGAGCGGCAAGAGTTGCAATACACCAAAGTGTCCGCAAAAGTTTTCGCCTGTAAAAGTAGCAGTCAAACTAGAGTGCGCTATTTCCACATTTTGCATAATTACAACTTAGTCCGTGCGGTGTTACGCCAATGTTTCAATCCTCCACATTCTCGAGCTTACGACATACCCGCATAGATAAGACCACCGTAAATTATCCCTACATCATAATAACATTGACAGCATTGGCAACTAACAACTATGAGATATTCTTTACGAACTCGGAAGACTTTGAATAGACGGAAAAAGTCACTTTTTGCATCTAACCGGCGAAATTCCCTACAAACGGAAACTTGGAGAGGAATATCATCGCCGACCGAATAAAACAAAAACACCTCCCGGCAATTTTTTATCCCAATAAATCCATGTCGAAGCGTTTTCTACATTTAAGGAAGAACAATTATCCTTCCCTCTATAGAGCTGTAATTTTCGCTGAGGCAACGGTCAATTACCACCTATCGGTAAAGGGATAGTGGGGGAGGGAGGGAGAGGAGTTGGGGGAGGGAGGGAGAGGAGTTGGAGGAGGGAGGGAGAGGAGTTGGAGGAGGGAGGGAGAGGAGTTGGAGGAGGGAGGGAGAGGAGTTGGAGGAGGGAGGGAGAGGAGTTGGAGGAGGGAGGGAGAGGAGTTGGAGGAGGGAGGGAGAGGAGTTGGAGGAGGGAGGGAGAGGAGTTGGAGGAGGGAGGGAGAGGAGTTGGAGGAGGGAGGGAGAGGAGTTGGAGGAGGGAGGGAGAGGAGTTGGAGGAGAGAGGGAGAGGAGTTGGAGGAGAGAGGGAGAGGAGTTGGAGGAGAGAGGGAGAGGAGTTGGAGGAGAGAGGGAGAGGAGTTGGAGGAGAGAGGGAGAGGAGTTGGAGGAGAGAGGGAGAGGAGTTGGGGGAGGGAGGGAGAGGAGTTGGAGGAGGGAGTGGAGGGAGAGGAGTTGGAGGAGGGAGTGGAGGGAGAGAGGATCCAGACAGGAACAAGAGCGAGAGAGCTCTCTCCAGCGTTTAGAGAGAGAAAAAAAATCGAGTAAAGAAGAGTAATTAAACCAAGAGATCGATCGATTTCCATAAATTCCGAACCTACGAAAGATGTCCTAAAAACGCTTCGTTTTTTGTTATTTTTTGGGAGGACTTCTTTTGCCTCTCCGTCCTCTCTCTCTCTGAGAGATACATCACAAGATAGACGGATAAGATGTTTCTTTTTCAGTCGACGAGAGAGAGAGATAGAGAGGAATGGCTGCGGACGTAACGGATAGGAAGATAAAGCGGAAAAGGAGAGGGAGGGAGGTAAACGGAGAGAGAAGAGGAAGTGGCAGAGGAAGAGATAGGGAGGGAGGGGGGGAGAGAGAGAAAAAAAAGGTTTTTTCGAGGTCCGTCCCCTAGCCTGGTTAATTGGAGGCGAACGGTCCGAGGGGTAGGAGAGAGTGGAATTGCGAAGGTATTGGGAGTTCTTTTTCCACCTCCTCCCTCTCTCTCCCCCCGATCTCTCTCTCTCGGCCGCTCCCAAGTGAGGGAAACACCCTCCTTAAGTCCCACCCTCTCCCTCCCTCTCTGCCAAGAACAGTTCTAGTCCATTAAGAGCGAACTCACCTACTGGAAAAAGCGCGAGTCTGTTTTGCGCGTACCTGAGATAGAAGCTGGATACGAAAATAGACAGAGCGAAAAAAATATTAAGCGGCCGTTATATAGGATTCCATTATTTATTTATCGTCTACCCCCGGGATTAATCGAATCTTGATGGAATCAACTTATACCTGACGTGAAGCCAATATCCTCCAGTCCCATTGTAGGCGTAATCATTTATATCAGTATTGCCCGAAATTTTCGGCTCGAGGGTCGCACAGCAGGTTTCCGCATTCATCGCGGACCACACGCAGTCGATAATATAGCAAAAGAATAATTTAAGGAAACTAAAGGGTTATGTTGCCGGTCAATATTACCTTATCTGCTTTAAATTTATTTATCTATTATGGGAATAGAGAGACAAAGACGAACTATATTGTCATTATAACTTCCTATTTTCATTTTATTACATTGAATCCTTTAATTGTTAACCTCGTGGCGGAATTTATGTAATAAATTTCTGATTTTCGTTGGAAAACAATTTAAATTACTACTAACCATCACGCGTAACAATAGCAACTCTACTACACAGTAACCACTTAAATCAAGCTGTACTGAAAGTATTATGCATTGTTATACACAAAAAATAATGAAGAAAGGTAACGAAATTTTAACTTAAAGAACCGCAAATGACAAAAAAATTCCAACTTTTGGATGTTAATGCCTTATGTAACCTCGATCCAAGCGTCTTCTTTCCTGAAGATTGACACAACAACAATCCTCTACGCTATGCGCATTACGGCTGAAATATTTCTCAACTGGCCTAGTTACCAGATATTTCGCAAGGGACGAAGTAAGCGATGCAAATAAAAAAATCTCAACGGAAGCAATAAAATCGCAATCAAATGACCTCTGGAAAAACGGAGCATCGTGACCTAGCTCTAACTATAAAATGGACGACACATGAAAAGCTAACGTTTCGAGAGAGAAATAACAAAATATCTTGCGCTAGAAACTGCCTGAAAAATACTATGGCATTAATATTAATCTTTCATTGGGCAATTTCCTTATTTAATCATTAAAACTTCTAAATCAATGATGTACACTATAACATAGCATAAATAATCAATAACCGCGCGACAAAAATTCTTTAGGAGACAGTCTAATTTAATTGCATAGTTGTGTAAGCCTTTTGAGTGTTTTATATTCGAGCGCGCTATTTTAATGATGATGAAAATGTTTTCAAACAAGTATTAAAAGGATTCGATGAGAGGCACGATGCTTGTCATCTGTGAAAAATCTTTACAATAATATATATTATTAATAAATAAATAGACTGGAGTAAATTCCAAAAACTACGTTTACAAATAAGTAAAATCGATCCAACAAATGCATAAAAATCATTAAAGCGGGAGTAAGAGTGTTTAAAAGTCCATATTAAAACTGTGCAGTCAGATTATAAAATTTCAAACGAAATGCCGAAGGGAATAATTTGCACGGCAATAACAGACATAAATAATGTTAAGCCGATTACCGTTCACTTCCATGAAACCTTTCCGAAAATATCCGGCTGTTACAGGAGAGAAAACAAATCACGCACTCCCAGGAGTCGAGGGTTTTGGGACTGTGCCCAAGAAAACAATGCACGCGTCAGGGTGACGACGGGAAGAGCAGAGAAACGGGCAGGAAACAGAAAGGAGGGAGGGAGAGAGAAAGGTGGCTGGGGAGCCGAGGCAGGGATTAGGGGGAGGGGGGTTGGTTATAATTGAGAGTTCTTCGTGTCAGTTGTGAGATGAAGGGTGGTTATGGGGAAAACCAGGGTGGGTGCCCCCGTGGTGGTGGTTTGGTATCAGGCGGGGGCTCTCCCAAAGTAGAACCGAAAATGAAAGGTGGCCAAGAAAGATGCTCTGAAGCACCCCGTGGTGTCCCCTTACTGGAAGTTTTTCAGCGATTCGAGTGAGGACGTCGTGGCAACCGCAGGTGGATGAGCGAGACAGAAAGAGAGAGAGAGGGTGAGAGAGTTTAAGAGGTGGCAATCACGGGAAGGAAAGTTAAGTACGCCGGATGTATGGCAGGGGATGCCGCATTTATCACAACTGACGCTTATCCGGGGAAAATGGCCCACCTTTCCAAAAATGTCTCTACTGAACGTGGAAAACCTGACAAAAGGCTACGGCGGAGACGAAAAGTAATTTTTAGAACTGATGACCTCAATTAAAATTCCTTGGCAGGACAGTTCTATGATCAAATCTTGATAATCTTATGAACATTTATGCAGTAAATAATCGTCTATAATTCATAACATTATGACTGAGTTATTTTAGGTGTAAGAACAACCTCAGAGTTTCCAATGAGTTTTAAATAAGAACTGTAGAAAGCCGCAGATTTTTTCAGCACTCAATTCAATCTTAAAATATTTTAATATTGTGATGAAGGAGGAGACTTCGCATAAATTAAAATAAATAATTAAATAACAAATTAAATTTGAACAGCGAATAAAAAATGAGTTATGTTGAACGACGTGAAACACGGCGACGCCCTGCCACCTACCTTTATGGTGAATTGCAAGGTAATACTATGTTGATGCCTTCACACAAAAATAACCGATCTTGTAATTGAATTGACGGAGTCGCCAAACTAAAACATCCATCCATTAATTAAAAAACGATGTAAATGTATCTTTACACATGTGTGGGGAGGGTTTTATAAAGAAGTTGATTTTTCGGCCCCTAAACACGCGTAAGCTCGTATCACGAGACCTCCTGCCAAACAATATATTGTAAAGACAGGAGAAATATCTGTCCAACGTAACATGACGCGATAGGTTTTTTGGAATTCAGTCCTGCCTACCACAAACGGATCCGGGAGAGGAAAAAAAATCCCGATCACGCGCAAGTCACAAACAAAAACAAGACGCAAGAAAAAACACCTTGGCTTCCCACGAAACAATTTAACACTCCAAAAAGTCAAGGAAGTATCCCCTTCCAGAGAAGCGAGGCGCAACAATGGATATCCCAACAATGCCCGAAATCGTGACTGCGGCGGTTATAAAAAAAATAAACACTCGAAAAAGAAAAAACTCATCACCGAACGATTCTTCCCGGAGACCCATAAAGCCATCACGACTTTTGACGGTCCTTCGACTCCCACTCGCCAACAGAAGGATTGACAACTTGGAAACGAGCCCTGTATTGGGAGAGAGGGTTTCCTTACCTCCAACGAAGACCGAGAAAACCCTCTCTCCTCCATCTCTTCACCTATACTAATAGAAAGCACCCGTGAAGAGCTTTCGAGAAGGAAAGAGAGAATTTCCATCCTCGCATCTCAAAGAGCTGGTTGATTCCTAATGCGTGAGGGAGGGAAGGAAGGAGCAAGGGAGGTAACAGCAACAGCTGGCGCTTCCCTCTGCCGATCAACACTGTCCTTCTTTCTCTACCCCGGTGGGCACCAGGCGAGTCACCAAAGATTAAAATGCGCCTCTCACACCCACGCATCGCTTGTCAAAAAAAATACAAAATTCCCCTTTCCAATACTTCCACCTCATCTCTTGCACCCTTTTTCCCTCCCTGATCTCAACCTCTCTCCACCTGCCACGCCATCTGCCTGCCGAATTCCTAAATTTCACTGAAAAAAATGACACGAGATACATACCCGTGGTCCCTCGTGCGACCGTCGGAACTGGAAAAAGAAGGACATACTTCTCAGAAGAAGATGGCAGCGAAGATGTTTTTGTTTACATCCCTACCGAAGAAATAACAGCCGATGAGACGCTTCCCTTTCCATCAAAATTAAAAGTAATTTCCCGAAAGAAATAACCTAGCTCCCCTTATTACGTACACATGCTTTTAAAACCCTTAACGTATTTATACGAGATAGGTAGGATACATATCACGCATTTTGTGAATATTGCTTCGTTTTAGGGATAAATTAGGTTGGTATGACGACATTGCTTCGTTTTGAAATTCTGTAATCGGTTTCCAACTTCTGGATGGGCTTTACGTTATTTCAATAAAGGGCAGTTTAGCAATCATCCTGTACTTCTAGACTATTAAATTCTAATACTGCTTGTCGTTTTCAAATCGTTGGCTATTTTTTGTACAAAATACTCAGAGAATTTTAATTTTTCTCCTATAAACTATTTATAAGATAGAAATTAATAAATGAGGAGAAAATAAGTTCTAAAACCATTAATAATTGAATCTAAACAAAAAATACAGATCGATCGATTTCTAAATTTTAGATATGAATCCTAAACACTCGTTGAGTGCAAACTAATCGGCAACATAACCGATACTGTTTGTTTGTTTGAGTGCCCAGCCAATTCGCCTCTCTTACTGCGCAAATGGGTATCTCAGAGGTAGTGCAATGAATATCCGGGGAAGGGAGGAGGGAAACTCGGTGCCGGCATTTGCCTGCTCTTACGAAGAACACCAGGGGGACCAACGGCTTAACGTCCCTTCCGAAGGACGGAACAGCTGAATTGGCGCGGTCTCATCAAACCACACAAACAGGGGGCCGGGCGACCTTGGAAAAATTCTACTTGCGCTGGATCCGTGCCCGCTGCCTTTTCAAGCAGCAGGCGAGTAGCAGCCAGCGTCCTAACCACTACACCACCGGCACCCCCAACCGATACTGTCTTTCCATAAATACGCCTTTATATTCGTTTCAATAAGCAGTCACGAAACATTTATGTTTCACACAAACTTGACTTCGATACAAATATTGCCTTTTCCTTGAATTCTCCCTATATTTATGTTTCGACAACCAATCGCGAGACGTTTATTTTTTATGTAAACATACAGATACAAATGTTTTACAAATTGGAATAACTACGAAACCAATCCGCTCTCATTTTTCTTTGTATTGCTTCTTTTCCGACAGTTAGGGATCCGCCTTCTGGGAAATCGCGCCATCCACAAAGAGCGGCAACCTCAATAAAATGGCTTCCCTCATTTTCTCCCAGAAACCTTTCTTTTCCACCATCACAAAAATTTAAAAATACCTCCCTAATTAATTCATCCTTACCTCCGTCCATTGTTGAGAGTAAAATCGCCCCACCCCCTCTCCCTCCATTTTCCTTCCCCTACTTTTTGGACGGCCACGGCCTTTAGAATTTCCTTCCTTCACCTCCCCCTCCTCCCGCCCACACTACGGCACTCCTCCCCCTCCATTCTTTTCAGGAAGTCCCGCCCCCTAAATAAAACCTCCAAAAAACGAGTGGGGAGAGAGGAGTACTTCAAGTGCTCGGCCACGCATGACGTCCGCGGTTTGGCGCTCAAATAAAAGAACAAAAACACTCCAAAATGGTGGACACGAAGCATGCAAGGTTACTCCGACTCAAAAAATTTTCACGGAAGAGCTCGGGAGGGAAACCGCGTTTTTTTCTACTCTCTTTTTTATTAAACCGCCAAAGCCGCCAGAGAGTACTCTTCAAACTGGACAATGGAATCGCCCATGAGTCTGCGCGGCGGGTCGTCCGGGACACTTACTTCTCCGTGGGGAATTGTCGTCTAAGGCTGGCGAGTGAGGCGGAGGAGGTGTGGGCAGGAGAAGGGGGAGGGGAGGTTGGTTTAAACGGCGGATATCCGCCAATGAGGAGGTGATTTCGACCTCGACTAATTCCACGGTCACCCGAAGGGAGAGTGGGGGAAAGGGAGGAGAAAGGGAGGAGAAGGGAGGAGAAAGGGAGAAAGAGAGAGGGAGTGGTAGAAGAGAGAAAAGACAGATTATTCGTTCCCTCTCAATACAGTCCACTTGACGATGCAATCTAGATAGACCGGAAATTAATACCGGTAAATAGGGTGCGCACCAATTTTTGGAGGTTTTTTAATCCGCTCCGGAACGCGTTCGTGGACACAAAAAGGAGGAAGGGCACGGGTCATTGTGCGGAGAATGAAGTGACGGTCGTATTTATTTTTTGTTATACCTTCGTCGTGTTTCATTAAACATGTAAAATGTCGCGGGGCAGGTGGCAGACCCGCTTTACAATGAATTCAACGTGCATCCCCATTTCAACGGTAACAGACAATGGCTATTATAATGACAGGAGATGACTATTCCGTTTTGAAGGCTGGAATGGGTGGCACCATCGCCATATAGCTCGTGGCTGTTTGAACAACTGGGAGAAGATCAGTTATACATATAAGTAGGGAATTTATTTTTCGGGTTTAACTCGATTTTGACCGTTTTTTACCTCCCGATTCGGTTTTTAAAAATTCGGGTAAAACCCGAATAAACCCAAAAATGCCACACTAGTAATCAAATAATTAATATTAAAACAAGTGCTTCGAGCTATCGGACACGATTTTGATATGGAAACGCCTTACAATTTCAGCTCAAGTCTACATTTAACCTTCACTGATTTGATTGTAATTTATTTAAAATCTCGAGTTTGTCACTTACTTATAACTATTTCAAAAACGTAGAGATGGAGACGTAATTAATTCATGCGGACGTTACATCTCACGGAGAAGAAGACGGACGAAAAGTTTCTCCAAAACATAAAACTTTATCGTTTGACCATATTATCATAGATATGGAATTTCATTTACACGCCACACGACACAACATCGCGTTCTTCGCAGTTTTTGAACAATCAACAACATTTTCAAACATTGCTGTGTTACCAGTTTACATGTGTAATCAATTCAGGCCAAAATATATGTGTATAATTCGTGTATAAATAACGTGTACTGGTTAATAATTTTATTTCTATTAAACCCGATTTAACCCGAATTCCTTAAAAAATGTAACTGCTTTGCTTTCATTAAAATCCGATTTCACCCGATTTGTTTAAAAATTTTCAAACCGGATAACTACCCCCGACTGCGATTTGATTTTTAGCCAGAAAAACGTATTCCCTACATATAAAGCTTTGCTGTAGTTTACGAAATAACTATCTCCAACAGCCATAAAAAGGATTATAAAAATTAGATACGCATTTCATATAGAAAGCAGTTGTAATCAGTGGTATTCACCGATGGTAGATTTCTTTAGAATACCGCTACTTTGGAGATTAAATGTGCACTTGGTTTCTTAACCTTTTCATGACTAGTGAGATATGTTTTGGTCCATTTGATATCAGCCGGAAGGCGAGTTCAATTATACACTATTAAATTCGCTCTACTTGTAAAAATATATTGTTTTTAGACGGTCACGACAAGAAAAAAGTTCAATTCAATGAAAGGCACTAGTACAGAATTTTCCACAATCAAAAAATGCCGCTTGAATGCAATGACTTCGTATTTTATACTAATGAAATGAAATTCTATATTATTTAATTATTTCCATATAATTCAATATTAATTAATATTTTATACTAAGCATACCATTTCGTAAAGCAATCTTCCGTTAACAAAAAAACAAACAAGTGTTAAGTAATCAATTCCTTTGCGGGCGGATATTCATCAAATCATATTAATACAATTCCGATATTTTTTGTCATATCCGACGAAAAAGAAAATTATATAACGATTTTGAAACATTTTTTTCAGCAATAAACAACCAATGCCTAGAGCATGCAAAATCGCCGCAGTTGGCGCCAACAGATACTGCGAAAGTTCTAAAATTAACCACAAAAATCACAAGAGACTAATAATAAACATCAGGCCGCCGCGTAAAGCTATCCTGCCTTTACTAAAGGTACGTAGATACGTTTGAAACCCATACTGGTCAAAGAGCGCGGCAATTAAACTAATCGTTTGCCTACCTTTACATTATTACCTACCGGCGTTTGACGAGGGGGGCTTTAAAACAACGATCAGGAATCGTAATTGAATCCAACATTTCGTCGTCTTGAGCGTTTTAAATATACTTAAAATCTCCCCGAATCCGGGTCTCGTTCGCGAACGCAAGCAGTAAACTGAGAGATAAACTTCGTTTACCGCGCTGATGTCCACAACATCCGCGGAGATCTAAACGAGTTAATCTCCCGACTCTTTCCGGGTTGGAAAGAAAAACCTTGAGGGGGAAGATGTAGCGGGCAGTAGAAGAAAATACAAACACAAAAAATCGGTATAATTTTTATAGAAGAGGAAAAGGAAATTGCACTGAAAACGGAGAAAAGTCAGAATCAAAACTGTTCATCGAATAAAAAAATGTATTGGTAGTTCGCCGTGTCTCTCGATTTCTCGATTTTAACGATTCACGATTGGAATAATGAACCGAAGAAATGAATGAAAGAAAAAGGCTCACAACATTCTCAAGTATTGTTAGAATCTGCTTCCTGGTCGTAACACCGATTTTGACAGGCATTCAGAGGCACTCGAGCACAGAAGGGTAGCAGAATTTCATCCTTTTAAAGTTATCGACATCGCGTGACGGAAATAAGGTCGCAATTGCGACGAGCTATTTCTTGCTAACAATAAGTCGACTGAACATTCGTAAACCTTAATTCCTTTTCCCACAATCAAAATCACACGCAATTTTCAAGAAAAACATTATACAAAATGACAGCACTCCAATTTAGATAAAAGAATGAATAACATGGCATCGATATGCAAAATCGATCTACTAATTAAAATTGCTAAGATTCCGCTATCATAACTATTAGTCTAATACTAATATAATACTTAAAGAGTTTCCGCGGATCATAAAGAAAGGTTTACGGATATGAAATGTCAATACCTATGTAAAAATGGTTTCAAACTCAATTTCATCACGTCGCTTAAGTTTCTCTCGAGGCATGACCGATAAAACAATGATTCATTTAAAGTGGAAATCCCCGCCGGGAGGACCACCCATCGCAGAGGAGATATTGTTCGCCAATGACTCACCCTCCCCGAAGCCAAAAAGAACAATCCTGTTCCGCGTTAGCCACTCGTTATACATCGACATCCGGTGACTATGGAGATGACGACATGGTGAAGTTAACGAGTAAATTGTAATCTGGTTTAGTTGATGAGAGAAACATAAGGTGATGTGAAAAGGAAGCATGAGTGTTAAAAGTGGCGCATTCGACTATCTCACAATTTCCGATCGAGAGAAGTGAGGCAATTATTTTTCAGTTCACGTAATACCAGCAATGCACTACTAAATAGTTTCTAAATAACTAAGTTACGAGTACATCGCGTAATTTCAACCTAAGTTCATTTACAGAGGAATTAATATTTCAAGAACAAACATATTCATTCGATGAACGTGTTCAAACTGAGACAGCCTCGGCTAGCGCGTCTGGCTCCCAATGCTAGGGTCGCGGGTTCGTGTCCCGCCTTGGTATTGGTTGTGATTGTTTTTGTTGTTGTTATTGTTATTTCAATATTGTTAAATCGTTATTGATATTCAGTGTAATTGGCCTTGTGCTCTCTCTGAGTTCTTGCTAATAAAAAAAATTGGTGAAAGGAGAATGTAATTCATGCAAAAATTCAGATAGGCACATGAGTCGAGCAAAACGAAGTACTTTGAATATAATTACAACTTTTCAGTGAATCAATTTTTTTTGAATGGCAGAATTATAAACGAATTATCTTATTCCCAATAACAAAAATAATACTGTGCGCTACCCTTGAAGCTACAAAGAATGAAGAGGTCACAGGACGAAAAACTTCGTCACTTTTTCAACGAGCGACTGAGAAAATCATACTTTCCTAAAGATAACAAAACTAGCGAGGAAATTGTGCGATGCTGCCAAGTCGCATTTGAGATAGATGATGAAAGGGAGAGGGCGCCCAAGGGTCCAACAATGGAGGGGAAGCGTGCGCGGACGCGAGGGATCATGGAACACTTACAAAACTGCGAGATACATGAGACCAAGTTTAAAAGGGATACGAAGCCGGAAAGAGAACAAAGAGTAGATAGAGGAGATAGGCAGGATAAGGAAGAGGCAGAGATGGAATGGCAGATAAGGAAGTGGACAAGCTGAAAGGAGAGATGGAAAGATGTGACCGTGGGTGGCGAGGAGAGAGAGATATGGAGAGACGGGATGTGTGGGCTGGCGAGAAAGAAAGAGGAGCAACAAAAAAGGATAAGAGAGGAGAGTGATACAGCCTCCCCCTTATCTGTCTCTCCGCACCGCCATTACCTCCGGACGCAAATTCCATACGCATCATCTTCATGGAAATGGTGGAATTAGTGGCGCATATGTGTGTGTGAGAGAGACTGAGACATGCGCTTAATTGGATCGGTATAAACGAAATTTTACATAAACCTTCGCGAATAAAATGAGGAATAAATAACTTGACCATTGGAGATTTGCAGGATAAAACAACGTCGAGCAAATTCGGACATGAAATTATCAGTACGTACATTGATGAAGAAGCTTTCTGTTAATATGAATATCTACTTATATAAATGAGTATTTATGTAGAATCATATAAGCTCTCAACACGGGAGGTTAATGACGTAGTTGTCCTTTATATCGCTATATTTTATTAACTGTATTACTTACTTGCTTTGTTTCACCCGTCATGTAGTTTATATCGCTGTAATGACCTTGTCACCAGGCCTAGACACTATCTGTATTGTAAATCAAACAAATGCGTTCGCTTATATCAGTGAAACTTAGCGCATTTTTGGGCGAGTATTCTTGTATTAAACTAAGCAGGACCCGCAAATACAATTCTCTAAAGTGCTCCAGTGAAACATTCCTTTCTCATTTCAAACCGTTGGAAACAAATTCCACGCGTGAAAAAGACGAAATAAAATCATCCGCAAATGCCTCAGACGCATGCGAGGAAATAGTTGAAAGGCGGGAGATAAGAGCGGCATGGTAGAGAAGCTTCATTTTTTGGAAAGACTGCGCGAAAAAACACATTGCAAGGACAAACACGGATCAAGATAAATCGGAAAAAGGAAGGTAAAAAAGACAAGGAATATAGAGGAATAAGATAATGGGTGAAACAGTCGAGGTGGGACATACTGCTGCGATGGAATAGTGGGAGAAGGGACGGAAAATGATAAGAATGTTTTCGGGAGTTTAGATAACTTCGTCGGCTGAACAAAATCAACTGTGGCCGACGCCTATCCTCTCTCTCGCGGCTTGGGACTTCCCTACTCGTAAACGCGTGCACACTATAAACACGCCCATGTACGTACACGCAACAAACGCCGAAGCGAGCAAAGCCGAAAAAAAACTAGAGCAGTTCGTCCTGCCCCGGTCGGAAATACTTATCGCGCGCTCCGAAAAAATGCAGCCCTTCCATTCTAACTGTACTCTTACCTTTGGGCAATGATTATATTTTAGATTAACCGCTCGCTTTTCAACCATTCATCTATTCGAAAACCCGCCGCGCATTCGACTGATTACGCCTAATGTCCCGTTTTATTTGCAAGGCGACTGCCCAGTTTCACTGGCGCTTCGCCTTTGGTCATTTTGTGGGCTCTATCACCAATTAAACATTCACATCGCTTGGATATGTTCACAGCTGCGAATAGCGCCCTAAAATTGTTTCAAAATGTCATTTTTCATGTTCTTGCGATTCTAGGAGAGCAGCGATTAGATATTACTGACAAGACAGTTTCTAACTAGACATTTAAAATGAAACGAACGAAACATATTTTATTAACAAAACTGTACATCATCTCTCTCATAAAAGTCCCTGCGCCCTAATTGTTTGTTTTAGTAAGATCGGAGCGTTTTTTTCTAAAACAAACAGGGTCGGTTTAAGAAAAGTTGAACAAATTACAGGATCATTGAAATGAAAATAAAATTTAAAAAGAACTATCCCCAGAGTGGAACCATATACCAGGTTGCGTTAATCATTCTACCGGACCTATGTAAGTAAATTTTTATCACAACGTTTGGCTTAGTCTCCACAGTAAATACGCTATATGCTAATTAACTGAATATTACCGCTTTTAGAAAATTAAACCTACGACAAATTACGAGTCATTTATAAATACGTCCGACAGCTGTGTACGGAACAACATACGGATTGCTAGCAACATTTGAACAAAACCATGATAAAAGTTTCTCTTCAAACTCTTCAGTGCGCGTTTGCTTAAATATGTAATTTCACAAAGTAACGTCTTCCTTGGTCGATTTATTTTGACGTCACTCTCACTTTTAACAATGATTTTCTTCCAGCCACGGCCTATACTTATCAATTCTAAACACAGCTTTTCTGCACAGAAAATAAGTCTCCTATCCTGGAGAACCTCGCTTTATATATATCACGTCGGCGTTTTATAAACACCTCCGTTCCATCACCCGAACCTGAGCCGCGAAAAAAAGGTATAGGAGGGGACGATGGGAAGGGCATTGCCCTCCAAAACACGCCTTTTCTCCATCAAAACCCTCTATCCACATGCAAAAATTCTCAAACCGCGAAAATTTCACCTATGAGAGCCGAACCGACATACTCCGTTCCTAAAAGCTCCGGACTTACATGCCACCTACTCAATCTCTTATCACATACACAAGAACCATTCCCCCATTTGACGAACTCTTTCCCTTTTCCACGCTTCTCCCATTCGACTTTTATCGAAAAAAATTTCCATGCTCTTCCCCGCACTCCATACCTCTCTCTCTACATCCTCTACCACTCCGAGAACGGTGCCCACCCACACCCCCTCCCCACTCGCGTTTCCATCCTCCTTCCCAATTCCCAACTCCCCGACTCCATTCCCGCCAACAAAAAATACACCTCGAGCGCCATCTTTCCATCCATTTCCGCACGTCCTTCTCCAGGGAGAACACAGCCACTCACTCTCGCCCAATCATCCTTCTTCTTTGTCTGCGCCTCACCCTCTTTCGAAATCCTCCTTCCACTCCCCTTCCCACAATTCCCTTACCTTGTCCCTCACCTCACCCATTCCACACCTATCCCAACGGATTCAACACTCCATCTCCTCTCTCCTTTTTCCTAGAAAACCTATCTTTCTTGCATCCATACCGTAGGATATGCTTACTTCTCTCTAACCTACGTGTCTCTTTCCCATTTTCACGGCAATACTCTTCCATCTCCTGACTCTCCCATATCCAGGCATCCTTAAAAACCTCTTGTTTCACAGCGTATCAATCCGGCATCTATGGGGTATCTTTAAATCGCTGCAGCCGTGAAATCACGTTGTTTTCCCGTGCACCCCGTGAATGATTTTCATTATCCCACCGTGAGGACAAAAGTGATGGGAAGAGCGAAAGGTCAAAGCGGAGGCGTTATCTCCTCATTGATTTTACTCCCCTCCCCCCGGACGAAATAACAGATAGAGTCAGTGATTCCATCTCATAAACACCTTTTTCATCTATCGAAAACACCTTTCAGGAATATCGACACATTCCGCAATCTCCACTCCAGAAAATATGAATTAGAAAGTTACGACTCACACTTGCTTGCGACTCATCAAGATGATTTCAATGACTGGATAAATTAGCTGCAGTCTTCGGATTTGTTTATTTAAGGAAAAGAGGAAACTGTGTGTGTGTGTGTATATATATATATATATATATATATATATATATATATATATATATATATATATATACTTACTAGCGGAGGTGCCCAGCTTCGTTCGGGAAAGAGTTCTGTTAAGTTGCAAACGATTTTTATTATTTATTAATTGTGGTAGTCCTGCTCTTAAGCTCCGCTTTAAAAATCTTGACATCATTATGGTATTTTGTAAAAAACATATATATAAAATTTAGTTGACATCCGTTGAGCCAATTCCTTCCAAATCCATACTTACTGAAAGAGTTTAATTTGTAATTATGGCACCCCTGTTTAGTCTACTCTGTCCAAATATGCTATTATGGCTGTATTTGTGTGGGTGTACGTGCGTGCGGTGTGTGCGTGCGTGTGTGTGTGCGTGTGTGAATATTATCATTTGGTTAAAATCGATATGGACAGTTCAACACAAACACTCGTAAAAAGAAAATTTTTATTACTTTAATTGTGGCAGCCCTGCTTTCTATATCTATCCGAAAAAATCTTAATTTTGTTTTTCTTTTATGTTGCACTACTCCTTAATACAAAATTTCGTTGAAATCGGTTCGGCCAATTCCATCCAAATTCATAACTATCGAAAAATGTAACTTTGCAATCGTAGCACCCCTGCTTGCTCGATCCGGTCCAAATATGTCATTTTGGTCATGAATTTATGTGAAAATTCTATGTACCAAATTTGGTTAATATCGGTTTGACCATTTCCTTCCAAAAGTATAACTACAGAAAATTTTATTTTGCAATTGTGGCACCCCTGCTTGGTCTATCCAGTCCAAATATGTCATTTTGGTCATGCATTTATATGAAAATTCTATGTATCTACCAAATTTGGTTGAAATCGGTTCAGCCAGACACTCCCTGTAATATGCGTACAGGCAGACGAGACATTAGCGAAATTTGGACCGATCGTTCCATGGGGACCCCTCGAAATCGTGAAATTTGGATCGATCCTTACATTACGATCCTTGACCCCGTTGACTGATTTTATCCATTTTAGGCTCTAAAATGTATCTCATCAAAACATTGATATTTGTGGAGAATTCGTCAAAATCGGTCAATTGATTGATGAGGTATCTTTAAAAAACCGACATTTTGACCAACAATGGGTACCTTCGGGCCCCCGTGGGCCAATTTGAATTCTTTTTGGCACTGCAACTCTCAGGATCAACCTGAAGCTGCTGCCAAATTTCGAAAGCTCCTACTTTTATTTTCTGAAGAGTTATGACTGTCACAGACACCCAGATACACAGACACACAGCTTGCTTTATTATTAAGATATATAGATAAAAATACACTCAAAAGAATCACTTCATAAATATATAAAGCAGTACTCTATCCTCCTCTTCAGTGACAATCATTACAAATTATAGCGACTAATCATCTTCGCACAAAAGTATAAACTTAAACCCAACACCTAAGAGGATAACTATCAGAAAGCATTCCTCTTATCCCAAACGGTCGGATTACTAAGAATTTTTAAAAGATCGCAAGAACTCGAGAAAAAGAACGCTAGGAGTTACTCCGGTATCACATCTCTTGTTGGAACGTAATCATCCAGAGTCTCAAGAAATCGCCCATTGTGTGTATCCTCTTTCCTTTAAATTTATTCGTTTGTTCCCTCAGCTCTCTCTCTCATTCTCCCTCTCCCCTTTCACACACCCCCTGCCCCTCTTCCCGACCCTCTTCACGTCCCACCCTTCCCCGCCCCCTCTCTTGCATCCATATCTCACTGGGCCTTCCATAAGTCCCCACCAGCCACAGCTCCCCCCGCATCACCCCCCCCTCCCCCACCCTCTCCCGACGCATTTGCATGTTGACTCATTAGCATGGCTTACGGACTCTATACCCGATACTCGCAACGCACTTCTCGTCGAAAACCTATACATTCCGCGCTGACACCGCTGTATATACTACATGCCATATATCCTCCCGCCATCCTCATTTCGTCGGATTTTTTTTGTTTCTTCACCCACCTCGAGTTCGAAAACTTGTGCTGTTTATGGGATTACGCGCGTGTTACCAGGCGGCAGGGGTGAATGTTTTCCCCGGGTCTGCGTCGCCTCCAAGAGAGAAGCGCACATACCGCAGTCGATACTATTAAGGCATGCCTCAACAAAAGCTTTGTGTGATATTTACGAGTTGAAACCTAGAAGACTTAAGTTTTAACATAAAATAATTCTCAATTGGAAACGTTAGGTAGATATACTGCATATTGCAGTTTTCGACGCAATTATATATTTTTGATTTGGAAAATATAAATGAAATTTAAAAAATTAATGATCATATCTTTTATAAATATGAGAGTCGCTAATTTTAAGATACAGACAATATAATTTTGTAGCAATTTAGGAAAAATACTTGATGATAAATGGTACTGTGCGTTGGAAGAAAATTGTTTATTATAATACATGTGTTCTATATTCCGCCATCTAAAAAAATAATAACTTCCTCCTTTTTCCTTTAAAAAAGTCGTTTCAAAGATTCAAAGCTCAATAAAAATAGAACTGCTAATCGTCCATTTAATGACGAGTTTAGAGTATACTACAACCATCGCTGAAGGAAAACGAATTAAATTTATAATTACGGCAGCCAAATTCATTCGACAAAAGAATCTAATTAATCTTTTAAAAAATCTCATTGAGTCACTAAACGATAGCAATAAATATAATGCGGTAAAAAGACTCCTCTTGAGGCAAAAAATTTTGATCGCGAAGGTGTTACATCTTAAGGGTGTGATGCCCCAAGGCAGCGCATTAGGACCCGTTTTATTATCCATCTCCGTGAAAAAAACCCGCTGAGACGAACCGAAAGGCCCGACAAAAAAAACTAGGCATTTGGGAACAGCCGAAATTTCTTCTTTCTAATGCGCTCGCTTATTTTCCGTATCAATGTACCCTTCATTTCTGCGGCGCTTTTTTCGACACCTCTGCCAATCATAACAGGCACGCTGCAATGGGAAACCGTCGAGGCTTGAAGGAGGGGAGGGGAGGGAGAGAGAGAGCGACACGATTCCGTCCGTTGCACACCGCCGGAGAAACATGACTGCGGCGCAAGACGTCTCTTTTGAGCAACGCATCACGAGCAACAACAACACCCCTCCTACATTCTCTACGTGGGCAACACTGCGTGATTCATCGTGTTCGCTTGTCTCCTACACCCTTCCTTCTCCTCCCATTCACCTTTGGTGGCGTGCGTCGATGCTGTTTTGCGCAACAAAGGTTAGGCTCTCAGTTGTTCAAGATATAAAAGATTAATCCTCCTCCTTTTATCTTTTACATAAAAAATCGTAATTTCCATGGTCGCTATTTTCATTTTTCAGTTCTAAAAAAAATCCATTTTTTCTCGCGATTGTTACGTGTATATGAGTGTGGAATTGCCGTGTTTATTTTGTGCCAACTGAAGGAAAACACGCTCTTCCTCCATTATGTAACAGGAAAATAAGACGTGAGGAAATGGGGCCGGAAGCTATCACAAACAATTTATCTGTCAAAATGATCTCCTAATGCCGGTACGAATGCATTAATTTTTTTAAATAGCGTAACGATTATAAGAAAACTGAAAAACAGAGCATAATAACGCGAAATTACCGTAATGACTTCCCTATTTGGTGCCTGGAGAACATTTCTATACATAAGTAAATGGTAATAACCTTGAACTTCATCCTCTATAATTCGAAGTTTTGATAGTGGAAACGTTCAGTGATAGGTAACGACGCGAAAGGGTAAAAATTGGCAGTTCTCATCTCATCGAAAATTACTGTTATAGGCATTCCAGTTATAGAGCTTCCATTGTATAAAATTCCAATACATAGGCGAACCCCGAAACCCGTCTAAATTACAATTAATTTACTGGTACTGCAGAATAAAATATTTCCACTACCAATTATTTTCATGCATTTTCCAAACAAAGTTCGAGAGCAAGTTATCAGTGAATCGGCGTATAAACATACAAAAATTCAAATCCGATTTTCAGTTTAGTATTTCAAAGACACCCGCGGGAAAACACGCACAGCGAAATTAGTTTCGTCAAAAACGGAGGACGCTTTTTTGTTGGCCTTGGGGATTCTGTCTCCCACGTGAAAAGGCGTCAATATTTGCGCTACGCCGATAGTGAAAGGAGTGAAGTGCAGCTCATCACTCCTAGCGTGGTGACGTATGATTCCTGGGGATCATGTCCCATCAGGAATTCGGGCGAAGTGAGGGAGCGACAGGAGAGGGGGGAATAGCTGCGCGCCTTTTCGAATACAAGGATTACGGTTAGGGTAAGGTGGGGGGGATGTGGGAGGGATATGAGTGAGAATAGGGGAGGGGAAGAGAACGATCACAGCGCCGACATGGGGATGTATTGGCTCGCACGTTGAAAGGGAATAAAAAATAAGGATTTCTCCGAAACAAGGAGAAATAGGGGAATCGTGCCGATAATGGATGAAAGCAAAATGAGATACGTTCGTTAGTAATTTCATTTTTCAGGCCTTGCGACAAAAAGCACGCAGCTGGGCGTCACTTTCTACGAATTTCGTCGTTTGTCAACGCGACCCGAAATTTAAATTTTCCGATTTCATTCTTTTATTATTCGATCTAATGAATGTATTTGCCTAAATTTGGTTAGATAATGGCTCAAAAGGCGCACAACGGCTGGAAACCATGTAAATATTCGATTATAAAGTTTACGGCCAAGATGTTCCATTTAATTAGTTCTGTTCACAAATTATTAGAAGAATTTTGCATTAAGGTGAATTATTTTCGAAAACGGATTAGGCTCATGCTTGTGTCATTTATTTTTTAGTTAGCATTTCCTTTTAAGAATATATTATTAATCTTTTTGAATTACAAATATTCTTTTTTTAAAACAAAAATCTCCATTTGTACGTATTAATACCAAACTGTACATAAGAAAGTTACTTTAAATACCATCAGACCCACTTTAGTTACAAAAATATCGACATTAATTTCCATTTCGTAGGAGATATTCCTTTCAATTTAAATAACAGTTAAAAGAAACATACGTGAACATGTCGATGCATATCTAGCTTCTTTGGTCGATGCGAACAAAAGAAATTTATTCAAACATCATCGAATAGAACAATGGAACAGAGATCCACATGAAAGAAGGAACAAAGTAAAAACATGGAAGATTCGAGAGGATCCGTAAAAGTCACCCGAGC
>CM054114.1:71812794-71877794 GCA_028673005.1 Tanypteryx hageni
AGTGAAGCGGGGAGAGTAGTAGAGCGAAGGTATGGTACGTAAACGGAGAAGAGAAAGATGGAATAAGAATCACGGCTACGAGGATGAGAAAGCGTAGATTGGAGCGAGATAGATAAGGATATACGAGAAAGAAAGATGACGGGTGCAGAGGGAGAAGCGTATGCTGACACACACACACGCACGCACACACACACACACACACACCTCGGCGACACTTTTAATTACTTCGTCTGGCGCGAGGGTGGTAGGTGAGGCGCGGTCGATGCCACGCGCGGCGTCTGGGGGAGCGTTGATGCTTTGGGGGATGCCTGCGTATATGTCCGTCGCGCACCTTTTCTCACTCACTCTCTCTCTCTCTCTCTTTCACTCCCATCCCGCTCAGCCTCCACTCAACAAAAATAATATTCGAAAAAAATAAGGCGAGATGTAATGTACACGTTTCTGCTGATGAGAAGGCTTGGAGGGATGGGTGGAATGGTTTTGTCCTCCTCTCGCAGCGACTCTCGAGACGCGAACGCGAGGAAGTCATGAAAAGATAGCGAGGCAGACGGAGAGAGAGTGACGGAGGCGAGAGATGAGTAGAGATTGGAGAGAGTGGAAGGTAGGAAGAGAGAGAGATACAGGGCGAGGGGATATAGAGGAGGATGAGGGAATTTAAAAGGGAGGAGAAATTAACAGGAGGGCTGATGAATAGGAGAGAGGCAACGCGGTATGAAGCGGAGATAGAGGCAGAGTACCGTGAGGATAAAGAGATGGAATGGCGGGAGGTAGACGGGAAAACGCTTGGGATACGCTGGAGGAGGGAAAGAGGGAGATAAACGTGTGAATGAAAACGGTATTAAGTAGGAGAGAAAAGGGAAAGGGAGAAAGATCAATGCATTCACAAAGGGCCTAGCTCGCCGCATTGGAAAATGCTTTTTTCTCCGTGAAAAATAATATTTTTCGCCTCCCGCGTAAGGACACCTAAGCGTGGAAGGTATGGGTTAGGTCACTCTTTATGAAAAGGAGAGAGAGAGAGAAGGGCAGACTTTTTCGAGGGGTGTTAAATAAAAAAAAAACGCCAGATTGGGTTGGGAGCGCATTGAAAGCGCCCTGGGAGAAAGATTTTTTTTCAACAGCTGGGAGCGAGTTCTAATCTTCCCCTCTCCCCCCAACTCCCCCACACTCCGCAGCACCCCTTTCTTCCGCTCAGGAGGAATAGGTGTTTTGACAGCGCGGCGACTACATTGGATTAGTTGCCGATGATCTCCCATGATGATGAGGTCCGCGTTATACTTTGCTTGGCACTCTCGCGCCGGAGTGATTTTTTTTTTAAAGCGTCGCGGATCGTCTACGTTCTCGTGTTTCGCGAATGATAGCGTCGCAACGCGGAATACATTCCCTTTAATGGATTTTGAAATCTGATGTTTCGCATATTTCCCATTCACTGCCGCAGTGCTTTCTCCTCGGAATCCCTTGGGTAGAAATTTTTCCAAATGATTTTTTAGATTAACTAGCGGTTTTATCGAACTACCTCTGCCTAAGACTCGACTTATCGAAATCACAACAATATAGTTCGTGTCGTCTCGAATTACGCAATTTTTTTTACCTTCGCTCTATTTACATGCACACAGATTTGCATGTTATTGCATTATCAAAGAGTAGTCAATCGTATAAAAAACAATGATGAATAAATGTTGATACTAGTAAAAGTGAGAGACGAATATTAAGCCATTAATCAACATTCAAGGCATAATAAAGCGCAAACATATCAGATCGACAAACTAACAAAAACACCACCAATAAAAGAAAACTTTCAAGGACAATACTTTAATTCATCGCAATAAAATATTACAAAAAGCCAGAAGTAAAAAAATATACGTAAAAGTCGTCTAAAGAGTTAATCTCAAAAGTTTTCAGTTTGGATCTACGTATAAGACTAGGCGGTGAAAAGGCAGCACAATAATGAAATCGATCCAATAGCATTCTTGAAAACTCTTGGATTTCTCGCAATCCCTCCATGATCCATGTACACAACACAAGACGCTCGTAGTGCACGAGAGCCAGCTTAGGCACCAGAACTGTATGTATCACCGTGAGAAAACTCGTCTTGTACCGACCCTTAAGAGGACGCAAACACGAATAATTATCAACGCGCCCAATTACTCTTATCGGTAAAGACATTCACATAGACAAACGGATATAAAGCGGCAGCGGGTTGTAAAATAGCTTAGCCTGCATGTATTGAAAAATTACATGGAGTTAAAAACAAAAGATACTAGGAAAGCGTAACGGATACCTATGTATAGAAATACCACCTATCCTCTCTCTCTCTCTAATAAGGAGCTTGCACGGGGAAACAAAACATTTTCCTCCCGATTCCTTTGACTGCCAAAAGCGGTACGTTTGAAACATTGTAACAATGGCAGCAATGATTCCGCTGGTCTAGACGTTCCGGAATCCGTTGATAAAACCGTCGCCGTGAAATGCATTCATATACAACGGAAAATCGATCCGAGACCTCGTGCTCGATTTTCGAGGGGCCTCCGATCATTGGTCTTAATCCTGTTCTCCCACCCCTTCCTCTCCTCCCACCCCACCCCTCCTCTCCTCCCACCCCCTCCTCTCCTCCCATCCCCTTTCATACCTCCGTTCCCGGAATAAACTAGCCTGTCGAAGGGAACCGTAGTATTCGGAACGCGTTTCACTCTTGTTTCTCCCGAACCGGCGGATTTCCTCCGCTATTAGCCCACTTCGTCCATTCCGATCGTGTGGGCGGGGGAGGATGGCAAGGCGGAGGAAGAATTTGCATAAAATTTTCCGTAATTCTTCCTCCTTGGTGGTCGGATCGAAGGTGACAAAGAATAACGGCGACAAACGAAAATCGTTTCCTTTTGAAGATTTCGCTCCGAGATCAACATTTTACGTACCTGGAAAATAAAAAAAATAAATAAATAAAGCGAGCTAAGTGGAAGAACTTGTTGCAGAAAAATATTTGAAGGTAATCTGGGTGAATTTAGTAAGTCCGCCATGGCCACACCCATTGATATTTTTTTCTTTGATTTTCCCTCTCCACCCATCATTCTGGTTCGAGATTCATGCAAATGAAGAAACGCTCGATACATAAAGCGGAATCTCGCTTCCTTCTGTTCCACAACGGCATTCCCACGCCACGCTCCAAATACGCCTGTCAAAGGAAGTTCTTAAAATTTTAATTTTTCCGATTTCCTTAAAGGAAAAGAGAGAGTTTGGTTTCATTTCCCAACCCGCGAGTCCATTTACTTGAGTTGTCCGATACTTTACTAACACAGTAAGAAAAGTTCGGCATCCATAGCGAAGTACGCCATCAAATTTTTGTTCGAATGACAACTGAAACGTTATAAAAGTACCGGTAGAAGGAGCTTGAGTACCCTAGGAGAAATTAAAGTTGTCTCCCTAATGATGATTTTAAATCGGTTTTTATTTGATGGGAATAAAATGTTTCGGTAGTTGTCCCATTCCGTAAGTCCTAACAATGCCAATAAATATCCACCGGTATATTTATATAGCAATATATATAGTATATATATGCTGGTATGCAATGATAGAGAAATTTAAAATGATTAGACGAGGTTAAAAGGAGCTAAATGGGATGAATTCTGTTATATTAAGGTTCGTTGAAGTTGACTATCTGAAGAAAAGCGCTTGGTGATAGATAAGAAAGAAGGATGGGAAAACCCTTCGAAAAATATGCCAATGAAAGACATAAAGGATCGATTTCATAATCATTTATAAGAAAAATGCCTGATTTTTTCCAGGAGCTACTTTTTCAATTTTTATAGCATTTTTACTTCTCATGTAATAAAGAAGTAATTTAATTACGAATTTTCCGCGTGAAACATTTCGACTTAGCAGAAAATGCTTGTCTCCGACAGGTTATGGTTTCAAGTAGAGGGCAGTAACCAAGGGACCCTTCTTAACAGCACCCAAGCCACAAAATACACTCCCCGATTATAAGAGTTTGGACACGGCCCCCCTCTTTCAAAACCTCCGACCACGCACGTATACCTAGGGACACGTCATCTACGGTAAGATACCGCCGCCTTTCCTTCGAATGGCGTGACTTTACCCGCGTCAACGGCCTAAACACGAGGGAAAAAGGCCACCCTTCGCCGTCGTGAACAGCTTGCTAGTTTATCGTCCCGTTATCGCCCATCGGGAAAGCACCGCCGCACTCTCCATCTGATGAGCCAATAAACAGACGCGGCTAGAGCACTTTGAGGGGGCCGAAAGAAAAACGATCAAAATTGTGTCTTTTTCTCAGGCACCTCCCCGAAATCATCCCCCGATTTTCCCACAATCCCCTTGCGCATTTTCCTTACCTTCGGTACCACACTTACCTCCTGCCCATTCTCTCCCCTTTCCTCCCTGCGGGGGCCAACTCGCTTCCCACGACACATGGCGATCGATGTCGAAAACTTGCCTCTCGGGTTAATCAAGAGTTGCGTGCCCAGTAAGCACGCTTAGCGTGGGACGGAGAAGGGTGTTGAGGGGGGAGAGAGTGCGGAGGGGTCTAATAGGATAGCAAGAACTTAGAAGAGGTAGCGGACAGGGCAGGGATAAAGGCGCCGTGCCTTAAAAGACTTAACTGGTGGACAGAGGAAAAATCCAAGTATGCTTTAGGGATTATTTCTACCGGCGTCTTACAAAGGCATTAAAACATTTCGTCGAACCTTCGCTCCTGCCTTGCAAAATTGGACGGCGATATTTCGGTTATTACAACCGATTTTTCATTGTATAGTAGATGAAAAAATGCTTTGGTAATAATAGAATCCATTAAGTTACTCGATATAGAAAATATTCCGGTTATTTCGAATTATCTTATGAGTCAGTTCAGAGTTTATCAAATATTTTGCCTTGCGGCACAGTGGAAGGAAAGCACCGCTCTCTACGATCTTGAACGTTTCTCAAATTCTCAATAGAGAAGATAATATTTTTAGCAGTGTCCATTATTTTGCTATAATATGCAGTATAAAACTAGTAACGTCGTTAAAGGAGCCGAATATCGTCTGTTTTGATATCTTTCGGATGTTTATGCGATGAAAGATAATATTTTTGTTTTTTGAACTTTTCTTCTCGGGCTATTATGTCCGCGGCCTGTTATGAAATGCTCCAAGTCAGATGACAATTCTTTGCCTTTCAGTTTAACTAAAACAGAGATCTAGGTTAACGATCATTACTGCCAGACTTGTTTACTTGCAAGATATAAAATAAATCCAGAACAGACTTTTTACTTGTAAAGAAACTCGGATCCCGAGAAACGTTTCAAACGTCAAAGAAGCTCATACGGGCTTTAATTCAACTCATATAGCGATAACATTCACTTATATACGTATTTATTGTACCTGTATATACGATTTTTTCACTCTCAACGGGTGAAACATTGACGAAGGGTCGCAAGTTGAGCTGCAATTTTTTTCAACTAGAAACGCAATTTATCTTTGCTATTTAGAAAGCGACCGAAAACGTCCTGTGGACCTAAACATCGCAAGTATAACTACAGGGGAAAAACTACTAGGAAGAGCAAACAACCCTTATGACGCATACGATAACCAAACGAACTGGTGTCTACTTCAAACATCGCAGATGCCTACCTAGGCGAACTTTCACCGCAAGCGACAAAACAGTGGCAAAAAGCTCCTCGGTTCCAAGGCGAACATAAAAAATGGCAGAGGAATTTCATTCGTTTAATGGATGGAGAGAAAGTGAGAAATTGATAATGGAGAAGTGTTCGGTCCATTTATCATCAGCTCCGGAATCCTCATATTTGCACCGAGCGAAAAATTCAATATCCCGTTAACGGTTTCTTTTTAATGGGAAAAATACCGGGACTTGTTAACAAAGCAGTTGCAATCAATAACCCGACTATCAGATTTGCGTCGATTTAATCGTCAATGCAAACGGAATTTCTGTTGGAATAACGAAAATTCCTCAGAAATTATTAACTCTAATACATAGCTGTGTAGTTGAAACGATCTTTATTTTGCGCCGTTAGGGAAAGTAAGGGCGAGGTTATCAATTTAAAATTCCACACGCATATCTAATGTAAACCCAACAACACCCGATTCATTAGTAATCATCATCTACAAAATTACTCCAAAAGAGTTCTCATACTGTTAATGTAAAAATATATTTTTGAACCGCTGCGAATGGTGATACATTTACATTTACGCTATTACACAGGAAGAGGACGAACCCTTTAGGCATCGAAACTTAACTCCACTCTAATGCAATCCAATTGTAATGGATTGCGACCAGGAATAAAAGACAAGGAATGCGGTTCGATATTTTGACAAGAACGTGATAAATATATTTAAACTATCAAGGGAAACATAGTTCTGGCTAAACTGTAGAAGTTTTGATATAGCATTACCAGCTAAATTGCTGCAAAGTTTATGCTTCTTACAACTACTCCCATCTGCTCGATTAATGGTAATTAGAAAAGGAATGAAATTATGAAATAATGGTAGTTGTATGAACTTCTGATTAAGTCTGAGTTAGAATAATTTAATTCTTTTCTTCCTCGGATAGAGTTGTACCAGATATTTCAAAACAAACCAACTTAAAACGATCAATTAAGGCAGTGTCTATCAACCATTATAGGAGTCCCGGCACCCATAAGTACTTGATCAGAAACTGGCGGCACCCACATCGGTAGTAATCGTGTTTATTATTATTATACATTATACATACAATTTAATTCTTTTCTTCCTCGGATAGAGTTGTACCAGATATTTCAAAACAAACCAACTTAAAACGATCAATTAAGGCAGTGTCTATCAACCATTATAGGAGTCCCGGCACCCATAAGTACTTGATCAGAAACTGGCGGCACCCACATCGGTAGTAATCGTGTTTATTATTATTATACATTAGGTAACAAATCAAGTATAATTATTTATTCTACTGGTCCTTAAGATCTATTAGTCCTAACAGTTAATTACACGTATTTTCACGATCAATATCATGCATTTGCTTGGGTAGATGATTCACAGGATGGTTCAATTTGACAGAGGGTAAATTGGGAAAACAGAAGAATTGTCACGGCACTTATCAGAAAACATGGCGGCACCCCGGGTAACTCGGGAGCAGGCGCGCGAGGTGACTGAGTAACACCACCAATGTTTACACTACACTCATCCACTCGTGACGCATGTTTTTTCCCTAAGATAATCAGTTTCTTTCTTCCGAACTCTCTTCAGCATATTTATATCTCTTTTAGGTTTCAGTAACATTTAGTCTGTGAAACAGCATTACAAAAAACTTTCTGGGGTGGCTCAGTCACCCCGCGCTCTTCTACGTTACATTTCTTATTGCGAGTCATGGTAAGCTTTTTATTCTATATCTGGCTGTAATTTTCATAAATCGATGAAATCCCCTTACAATTGACCAGTTTAATGTTTCCACCCTCTCTTTACGTTTTATTAGGCAGGTGAACGTTTGGATTTACATCGCGACTTGGAGAAAATCCGTGAAATTCTTCTCAATAGTTACGTAATATTTTTTATCAAATAACCTAAATACAGTGCCATGCAATATTTCTATCAAATAACCCAAATACAGTGCTCAAAAGAAGTTGTTTCATAAAAAACTCGGACAGGTCTTAACAAAACCAGCAGTCATTTCTCAGTTGCAACAGAAAACCTTACCAAAGCAGCTAAGGGAACTGGGCCAAAAATTTGTACAACCTAAAAAAGAAAATGTTTCTGGAGAGTCCATCTAGGCCTGCAAAATTACGCTGTGTCGTATGCTCAAGAAATCAAGACACGAAAACAACGTCGTCCAGTTCTAAATGTAAGAGGTCATTGTGTATGAAACATGATATAGGTATGTTAGTACTGCCTTGACAGCGAATAACACAAAGAGAAGAGAACTTTGATAATAATAATTATTATTATTATCATCTTATTTATAACATTATGTTAAAACAATAGGTAATCATAATTACTATTATCTAAGTCTAATTATTATTAAGCACAAGTATTGTTATTAATATACAAGTTCTTGTGTATGCATGTTAGCTAACCAGGCGTTTTGAACAATAAAGATATATTTAACAAACGTGTAAATTATATGGGTTTAAAATACATTTGAATTTTCCAAAGTATTTCCTTATTAATCTAAGAATAGAAAAAATAAAGAAAAATAAAAAAATCATAAGTAATTATGATGGAAAAATGTAAATTAAAATGGGGTGAATGAGTCACCCCACGCGACCGTCGGCGCTCCAGAAATGAGCGCGCCTACTGCAGGGTTAAGAAACATTGAATAAAGGTTTTCCCTCAACGCAGGGTTAACAAACAGTTACTTATTCCCTTTAGTAAACAGAAAAAAGGTTATTGTTTCCTTCCAAATATGGCCAAACTGCCACTGCTTCCCCCATAGAGGTAAAAATTAACCAATGACAGTAGGCTGAGGAGTGCGGAGGTGAGGGTGTTTGGAGGCATTTTTTTCCTTCTACGCCGATTCGGAAATCGGAGGAAAAACGGGATGTTGTGACCTTGGAGTCGAAAGAGTAGGTGGGAGGGTGAAAAATTTTCCGGCAAGAAAGACCACACCTACTTCCCCCTTCTCACTCTCTCACCCCCCTCTCTCTCCCCCTTACTCTCCATCTCTCACCTCCCCCTCTCTCTCTCTCTCCCTCCCCGACATCTGCCTGGCGTGAAAAAGTTTCGGGCGAAGAAGTTGAAAGATGAGACGCGCGGCAAAAATGGCGGTAGCAGCTTCCGCAACCAATCTCAATTTTCGTCAACAAAAAATAAAAATCCGGGGGCTGTTTTGATAGCCGATATTTTCACGCGCACGAATGGCGGTAGCGAGGGGCTGCTGTCTTTCGACCGACGTCTAGGAGGTTAATAACGGAACCGATACATTCACCCTCCTACTAAACTAAGTAAGCCGTGGTAAGCGTGTTCTCGGAAACCACGACCTTATGGGACACTACAAGTAATCAAATACGCAATCTAACATATTTATATTTTATAGAATAGCCTTTCGGCTCTCAATGGATTTATACAAATAAATCGGACTTAATAGATTAAAAATTTGATTCAAAACAATCACTAATCCCTCGTTGGAACGAAAAAATTCGTTTTTTAAGAATCCGAAAAAATCAACTCCTTTTTCCAAATATAATGAAAAGAAAATTCGACCCATATATTCATAAAAACAATCATTTCGATAATGTAACTAAGAGCGCCAAATAGTGCGGAGTGAAAACGGTTTATGATAATATAATGTAGGGACCAAAAATAGCGCTAGAGAGAACCGTGATGAAGTTTGAGGCGAGAATTCTATTCGATAAAAAAGCATCTGGAGGCATAAAATTAAATGTCAGGAAAAAATTTGGAAAAATTGCGCCGCGCTTAACACCGGATGAACAGTCGAAATTTTATAGAAGCAAACGCCGACAATGGATGAGAGAGGAAAGGAGGAGCTCGTTTTTTATTATTCCGGACGAAAAAAATCAGTTCGAAGTATTTCCGATGAGGAACGAAGAATGTGATTGATGATGACCCAGTGCCATTGTTTGCCCAGACGAAGAGGGGTCGATTTTACAAAGGAGAGAGGGAGAGAATGCTGCAAAGAAGCGGAGTAGAAATGGAGGGAGGGGAAGGAAGAGAGGAAAGGAGAGAGGAAAGGAGAGAGGAAAGGAGAGAGGAAGGGAGAGAGGGAGTGGAGGGGAGAAGAGTGGAGGGGAGAAGAGAGGAGGGGAGAAGAGAGGACGGGAGAAGAGAGGAGGGGAGAAGAGAGGAGGGGAGAAGAGAGGAGGGGAGAAGAGAGGAGGGGAGAAGAGGGGAGAAGAGAGGAGGGGAGAAGAGGGGAGAAGAGAGGAGGGGAGAAGAGGGGAGGGGAGAAGAGGGGAGGGGAGAAGGGAGGAGGGGGAGAAGCGAGGAGGGGAGAAGGGAGGAGGGGAGAAGGGAGGAGGGGAGAAGGGAGGAGGGGAGAAGGGAGGAGGGGAGAAGGGAGGAGCGGAGAGGGGGAAGAGGGGAGGGGAGAGGAGAGGGGGAAGAGGGGTGGGGAAGAGGGATGGGGAGAGGGGAGGGGATAGATAGGGAGGGGGAGAGAGGAACGAAGGGAGAGAGTAACGAAGGGAGAGAGTAACGAAGGGAGAGCGTAACGAAGGGAGAGAGGAACGAAGAGAGAGAGGAACGAAGAGAGAGAGGAACGAAGAGAGAGCGGAACGAAGAGAGAGAGGAACGAAGAGAGAGAGGAACTAAGGGAGAGAGGAACGAAGGGAGAGAGGAACGAAGGGAGAGAGGAATGAAGGGAGAGAAAGGGAGAGAGGAAGAAGGTAGAGAGGAGGAAGAATGTAGAGGGGGATGGAACAGAAGATTGAAGGAGGGAGGGAGAATGGAGGAGAGCGGGGTGGAAGAGAATGAATAAGGGAGGAATGAACGAAGGAAAAGAAAGGATTAGAGAGTTAAAAGAAAATAACGATGTACAGTAAACACGTATCTCATTCATCAAACGTGAAAGTTGTAATGCTTATTTCTCCAACCCAGGTTAATATTCTCAGTGATGTAACTGATTTAATCTGTGACTCATAACAAGCAGTACAAGCATTTCGAATCCTGCTGAGATATTATTTTTCAGATTTCGAAGGGGTTGTATCATATATTAAAATACCTATATATACGTGAAGTTAAAAGGAGAGATAAGCTGTTTGATAATAATTAAGAAAGTACCTGAAAAAGAATTTATAGAAAGAAAATATGATTAAGATAAATGGTATGAGGGAATGAGGATGAAAAGTGTGAGAGAATGGGAGAAAACGTGAGAATAAGGGGGGAAATGGGAAATGGCGGAGAAAGGAAGAGGAAATAGGTAAACAGAAGGGCATGACAAGAAAAAGGAGAATAAAAACCACAGGAGCGAAATAGGTAAGTAGCACAAAAGGATGCTAATGCCATGAGAAGATGGCTACAAGCTCTCTGCGTGAGATATACATACATTGCACATTGAAAAGCGAACCAATTGCCTTTCCTTTAGAAAGGACAGTTTAAAAATGGACTGAATACGACGCTCTGAAGTGATGAGAGGAATATAATCGAGTGAAGAAGGAAACGCTTATTTGTAATAAGCAGTTGAATTAATGTCTCTTGCGAATTTTTTTTATTTGGGACGTAATTAAATGTAACGAAAAAATCATGCAGAATAGGGTGGAATGTGGGAGAATATTGCATGATCGGCGAGATGGCAGTTGGAGAAATGGGAAGTTGAGGAAATTAGATGGACGAACAATGGAGCACCTGGGTAAGGTTGACGGAGGCCAGACTGAATATCTGAACAGAAGGGTAAAAAGGGTAAGAAACAGAGATAGAAAGAACTGAGGAGGGGGAAACTAGTGGAGAAGAAACGCATGAGGGGTAGTGGGCTAACTGAATTGGCGAAGGAAGATTGTGGAATCAGTGTCTGGAGGAACAATCCGGTAAAGAAACGAGGAGACTAGAATGAATGGAACCAGAGAAATGGGGAGAGAAAGAAAGATGGGCGGGGATTAGCCCTTGGCGTATATTCGAAATATGGCGGGTCGCTTATTCGTCACGCCTCGTCGATTTCATGACGTCCTTTCTGCTCCACGACCCCGTTCGGATCATCGCTCATTTAAAGCGGAACGAACGAGACATTATTTACAGCGCACAAGCAGCTCGAAAAGACTGAGGTTGGGTATATCGCAATAGATGTTCTCGTGTTGTTTCCCCCAAAACTGGCCAATTGAAACGCGAACACAATTTCCCGGAAATGTCGCCGAAAAGGTTTTATGCGAAATCATATTTTCCGAACTTTTCTCCGAAATTTTCGCGGAAATACCTGGCTCGATTAAATAACGACCTATACGCCGTTAATTAACGAAATGTTGTTTTCCGAAATAATAAACAAGTGAGTAATTGAATAATATTTTGTCGTTATAACGGCTCTAACAAGGTGTACTTTCAGGCAGTTACCTAGATCGTGGATCCGGGTAATGTCAGTGCTTAAAAGGTAACAGTGAAATGACGATAGATGCTGTTCGAGAGACAACGCAAAACAAGGAAACAAACAAAAAAATATGTACTCGGTCGTATGGGCCCAAAAATTACACTTTTATGAAAAAAACTGATGTGGCCACCACGTGACTTTTTCCATATCTGTAATATTTCTAAAAATTCCAAATAGATTACATAATAATAAATATTTTAAAAAACTGCGAGAAAATTGTAGACTTTACAGAGAACAGAAATAAACTCAAACCATAGCTTTCTGATATTGGATATAGTCACAAAGCTCCCGCAATTAAGAAAAGAAGAGCGTTACTGAGACGTAACTAAGCGTCAATTGTTAACAATAGTCGTCGGTAGGTGGCGTGGTGGTGGCAGTTAAAAATATAAGATATCTCTTAAACAATGCATTATATGGGGAAATGTTTCAAACAAAGTTTGTAGAAAATTATATTTCCTACAACTTTTATTCCAGTATGTTTTTAAATATATCAAATATTAAAGCAAATATTTTAAAATAACGGATGTGACTTGCGTAAACACCCACTTCCGGTTGCCCGATTTTTAACAAAAACTAATTAGTTCTTGTGACTTTCATAAAAAAGTTAAATATAAAATTTCCCATTGACATGATTAATAGTTTTTAAGTTAGAGCGCCCACAAAAAAGCTGTCACACACACACACACACAAACACACACACACACACACTCTCTCTCTCTCACACTCACACACACACACAGACATCATCGAGAAAATGATCAAAGCGTGTTCAGGAGGCCTCAAAACGTGTATTTCCGTTGAAATCTCGAAGTCGATTTTTTTCATGAAAACCACACCTTCACCTATACCACGTATGAAGAAAGTAGAAATGACAAATCTTTTTTACAAAGAGTATGGATTAAAATTAGCAATTACAGTTCATTGAAGTAGCTGGCAGATTCGCAATTTTAATATAATTCACTACTTACGATGCGCCTGCGAATGTGAACCGTACTTAGAAGACGTTGAATCCAAGTGGAAAGACTTTTTCTTACCTGAAACGAAAGAAAATTAAAAATATAGTTCCAAATACTGTACATACTTCAAATTAGAAACAATATTTAACACTAAAAATCTGCCAAGAAAAATAAGACAGCATTAATGGAGTGACGCCGCGTCGCAATTACGAAGCGAACCTTTGAATCGAAAATTTTAATTATTTCGACTTATTCTGATGCCATTTTCCCCCTCGCGAGAAATAACTGCCACCCTAACATCGGAGACTAATCTCCTAGGAAACGAAAACGGACAACAGACAATTACTGGATCGGAATCATCGCGCAATTAATGCGAGCAGCCAGCTAAAAGGGGATTGACGCTTAAATTAAGGCTGGATGGAAGATGAAACATGTCCCCGGGTATGGGATACGCTGTTACTTATGGCCGTAGCCAGGGCAGCAAAACGTCAGGGAGGAGAGAGGTCAGAGGGAGGGAGCGCGAATCTAAAAATATGGGGCGGGAAGAGGGCGTGGGTTTAGAATCCGGAGAGAGGAGGAAGGAAGTGAGGGGAATAAAAGGAGATCTCGAATGGTGTGGGGGGAAGGAGGGAGGGAGAGGGCAACCGAGGTGGCGGTGTTGACTCTAAATCTCCCAATTAAGCAAAGTTCTGCCGCCCGATATCTAACCCCAAATACCTCCCACCCTCTCCCTACCCTAAAAACCTCCATTTTCGCACCATCCAGCCCTCTATTTTAAAGAAGGGGGTTGTAAGGTGTCGGAGGGGTGTGTGTGTGTGAGAGAGAGAGAATGAGAGGAGAGAGAGAGAGAGTTCGCTGGGTACCCCGGGGATTCATTACGGAACGAAACCAAGCCGAACCGTCTCTCCCCACCCATCAGAGCCACCCACCACTGGCGGAAATCTTCGCAACTAATAACGAGCGAGTGCCAACAAGACGCAAGATGAATGAATTAACATTCGAATAAGGGGAGGAGGAGGCGAAAGGGGTGAGTTTTTGATTTTTAGGGTGGGGAGAGGAAGAGTACGCTCCATTGTTGCGTAGGGAAGGGGAGGATGAAATTAGCGGGGGATTTTTCTCCCCCTGTCGTAGGCGAGGGTGGAGAGGGTGGAGCAAGGGCGAGATCTGTTCTGCATGGCCTTTTGGGCGCGGAGGGGGAAAGAGAGAAAGATGAAAAGTTTTCGCTCGGTAATGAGAGGTCGGCTCGACTTGGGGCAGGCGTTAGAGGTACCCGAGAAATAAAAAGAAGAGTTTACGAGTAATGGGAGGGGGAGGGAAGGAAAGAGAAAAGGGAGAGGGATATACGAAATGGGGAGAGAAAATATTTTCGCAAAAAGTCTTCGGAATATATATCTGATCCGTCGCTTTAATTTTCGAGGCGGGTACCAGTAAGTGATGTTTTAAAGGAGAATGAAACGGTGTGAAGGAGGAAAATTCTCTTCAACTTCTCCGGTCATCAGCGTAGATCGCCGCTACCCCAATGCATTGTTTACTGATTTATTACGTTTCATTTATGTTATGTTTAAATCCGCCACCTTACATTTCCAAACTAAATAAAACTCGAATAGTTTCGCTGAGCCAGTCTGCCAAAATTTTGTAATTATAAGTTTGAAAAACATACCATATTTTATTGTAACGGAAAGTATTTAGAGGAATTCGAGGTAACAAAAATTAACCATCGCCATCACGACTGCTCATGATGACGGTTTTAAGCTAACTGTCACGTCATTTCAAAAGAAAAGAAACCATGATGCTATGAAAAATTCCGAATCCTTTCAATTTATATGGATATTTATATCAAATCGAAACCGGAAATTTTGAGGATGATAACCCTTACCCTTGATTATCGATTAACAGCAAAACATAGCTCGATCATCTGCCAACTCAGCAATATGCTTCGCGTGTTGCATAGTTTATGTAGCTTCCCTACCACAAACTTAAAACTCATAGTTTATGTAAACGTAGAGGACGTAATACTTAGTGAAAAAACCGCCATATATGTACAGCATGTCCTCGATTTACGTGATAGATGCGTTCCCGAATACCACCGTTTATATTTTACAAATATTTCAGCAAAGATAGCATTCGATAAATACTAAATTCGTAACATTCCATAATGGAAGAAGTCTAAGGTTCTACCTCGAAAGTCAGAAGGTGCGCCGCTCGTTTTTCACGTTCCAAGAAGCAAAGGCTTGGTAATATTTTCCCTTTGAAGGTAAGTACAAATCGCTCATCGACAGGAGCAGCGTAACGATCCTTAGGATCCATTTCGAATTAGAGACACGCTCCCTCTCCCGGCATCAACTACACTACTTGCTTCCAGTTTAGGTCCAAAGCCATACATTTCCGAAAAAACAAGCGAGAGGGAGTGGAAAATCGAGAGATAGAATTCCAAGAACCGGTTGAAAAAAAAGGGCAAGTTAGGGTGGAGGAGGACAGAGGACGGGGATGATGTTCAGTTCGAAAGCAAACCCGAAAATGAGTTCAGGGGCATAAATTAACGTAATCCAATCAAGGACTAAAAGGGGTTGATTCATTACCATAACTTGACATCCCATTAAGCCCGCGATAAAAACCGGGACAAAAAATAAACGAAACGACTCCGAATCCATTTCAATTGGCGCGACGATGTGGCCGAATAAAAAAAACCGAAAACTCCAACAGCAGATAAAGACGGAGGCGTGGAAGAAGAAGAGGAAAAAACACTTTGGTCGGAAACGGAAAAAGAAAAAGACACGCGGGAGAATAGATTGAATAAAAATACGACGCCTCCTCGGGAGCATCACACGGGCCATAAATAATCGGAGGGTGCGAGAGATGAAACAAGAGAACAACGAAAAGAAATACCGCTCATAGGAGCTTTTTTGCCATTCTCGACTCTCCCCCCTTTGCGTGGGTTGATCTCCCCTCCCCTCCAACTCCCTTTTTCATAGATCCGATTCCCTTTATTCTTTATGCGTGCCGGAACTACGCTCTGCGAAACGCCTTATGGCCTCTTTCCCCGATAATCCGATGGTCTTAATTAATTAGAGGCACGATATGCCATTAGTTAGGACGCGCAATCGACGCAAAACGTCCGTGTAAAGGACGATCTACACGCGCGCCGGGCGAATGTAATTAAAAAATAATTAAATTTAGTTTCTGCAGCAATTAAAATGATTGGTAGCGCTGCTGATAACAGGAAAACGGGCTGTTATAACGACTATGATTCCTACGGAAAAAATAATATGCGTGTGTAAGTACGTATGTATAGTAAGCACACAGCCACACGCCACAATCACTCTGGGAACATCCGTATCTTAAATATGCACTTCGGATAGTAATAATGTTTAAATATTTCGCACATTAGATTGAACACATGTGTATTTATTTTTAGAAGAACCTTTCTGTAGCAGAGATTTATTGAAAAGATAAGTAATTAATTTAAAAATTAGACAACAGATGTGAAATTAGTTCAATGCAAAACTGGTGTTAAAAGTCGGTCCATTACCAGAATAAACACGGCGTGAACATTACTCACGCATGCGCACCTGAAAATAAGAATATTATCAGAAAAATATCGCCGCAAGAGAGAAAAATTACAACTAAAACAGTAGTATCGAGGAGGAGCGGAAACGTATCGAGTAGTTTCAGAAGGTGAAAACGGATGGTACCGTAAAACGTTGGACAAGGTCGAAAAAAATAACAGACGAACGGCGGAAAACCGAATCCCGATAGAGGGGTAAGAATAACAGGGCGAGTAGAGGAAAAACCTCAAGCGAGCGGCGGAAGAGAACACTGTTGGATGTAAGAAAGATTGGCAAGGAGGGAGGGGAAGAGGCAGGTGGAGAGAGATGGAACCGTGAGCGTGAAGCTGAGAGAGATGAATGGGATAAAAAAGGGAGTGAGGAGGAGTGAGAGATAGAGATGGAGAGAGATGTAGGTTTGAGGTAATCCAGTGCTCTGAGGGCAAAAAAGGATGGGGAGAGAGACAGACAGAGAGAGAAGCGAAATGAATAAGGGAGGGATACGGGATGAGGGATAGGTAGGGAGGGAGAAATGAGCTATGGTGCTTGGAATAGGGCTGCAGCGTTAGACGGATGAATTCTGGGGAAGGGTTTTCGTGAGAAAAAGGAGGAGGGAGGGTGCGGAGGAGGGAGGGTGCGGAGGAGGGGAGGGTGTGGAGGAGGGAGGGTGTTGAGGAGGGATGGTGCGGAGGAGGGATGGTGCGAAGAAGGGATGGTGCGAAGAAGAGATGGTGCGAAGAAGGGATGGTGCGAAGAAGGGATGGTGCGAAGAAGGGATGGTGCGAAGAAGGGATGGTGCGAAGAAGGGATGGTGTGAAGATGGGGGGGTGCGGAGAAGGGAGAGTGCGGAGAAGAGAGAGGAGTACCGAGATGAAATTTCGTACCAGGAGTGAGGGATGGAGGGAAAGAGAGAACGAAGGACCTACCAGTCCACCCTCCTCCTCATGCCCCTCCACTCCTCTCCTTCCAGTCCGTCTCTTTTAGGGTATTCGGATAAGTTTTCGCTCGAAAAACCCTTTCCTGCAGAGGATTTGTAAGGGAGGGGGGGGAGGCAGGGAGAGGGAGGGAGGCAGGGAGAGGGAGGGTGGCAGGGAGAGCGGAGGGTGGCAGGGAGAGGGAGGGAGGCAGGGAGAGGGAGGGAGGCAGGTAGAGGGAGGGAGGCAGGGAGAGGGAGGGAGGCAGGGAGAGGGAGGAGGAGGCAGGGAGAGGGAGGGAGGCAGGGAGAGGGAAGGAGGCAGGGAGAGGGAAGGAGGCAGGGAGAGGAGGGAAGGGGATGTCGAAAGAGAGGAGGGAGGTAGCGCAGTCGAAGAGAGGTAGAGCAAAAAAATTGGGAGGGAAAGAAGGGTGTACATTACGCGCGGTTATATGAGAGAGAGAAAGAAATAGCGACAGGAACTCCCATATATGTGTGTGTGTGTGTGCGCGATATAAGTAATTAAAAAGTACACATTCTCTGAAAATACAATTCTTGCTGCCACGCGGTCAATAAAGAATCTTGGCGGCATGGGTGAGGTAATTCTACGGAGTTTCACTCTCAAGTTGGGCGCTATTACTCGACAATTTCTTAGTATTCTAGTGTGTTCAGACTCGCAAAACGTGCAGATACATACATATATACCAATTTGTAAGTACATCTACGTAAACATAACTAGGTATGTATTCCACACGAATATGTAAATACCGCAAGGTATCATCATGGTACCTCGTTCTATATTTTTCTCTTTATATCATCTCAAAAAATAGTCCTTCAAAGAGGATCCGGAGATTACTGTCCACGCTTACAGCATGGAACCGCGCATCAATAATGTAGTAGCGTAAACTTATGCTATTAAACTTTGGCTATTAGGGGGGGGGGGGAGAAAGAGAGCGGGAAACAAGGGGAAACAAGAGGAAATAAGAAAGTGGTGTAGAAAAAAGTTTAACGATGTGCGGGAAGCAGCCATGTTGTCAGAAAAAATACAGCCGACTGCGGGAAAATGGGCCCTCCAGGAGAAATTGAGGGATAAGGTGAAGAGAGAAAATGGAGAAAGATAGGATACGAAGGACACAGAAAGATGAAAACGAACGTAAAGAAGACTTGGAGAATAAAAGGGAGAACGTAGACTGATTTGACAACCAAAATGGCTGGAGGAAAGACCGATGCAAGAGTGGAAGGAAAAGTGAGAAGAATACGGAAGAGGAATAAGACGTGAACAAAGAGAAAGCAATGAATCGGAAAGACAGGATAAGGAATCAAAATCAGATCACTAGTAAGGAAAAAAAATAGCAAAAGAGAATGAAAATCAGTATTTACACCTCGGATATATGTACTTACACTGTAATCGAAGTATTAAACTAAACTAAACTAAACTAAAAACGGACAATTTTGAGAAAGGTACATAACTAACCATATGGATAAATTCAGAGAGGAGCCAGTTACTTCGAACGGATAGATCCTAAAAACAACAGAAGACATCAACGACCGTTCTGTGTTGGGGTTCGAGCACGATTCCAACAACCTCTGGCGCCACAAAGAATGAGAGCGAGAGAGAGAGAGGGGGGAAATTAACATAAAAATGAAAAAGAGAAAAATGGAGAAAATGATACCGGGAAAAAATAAGACGGGGAAGAAGAGCGAAGGGAAATGAAATGGCGAGGACGAATAAAGAAAGTTTGCTGTAAGACGAATGGAAAAGAGGAAAGAGAGTCGCCGGAGACACGATGGATAAAGAGATAAAGATGAGAGGGTGAGAGAGAGAGAGAGGCGAGATAAACTGGGAAAGCGGCCGGAATGAGGAAGTTTTTCCACCTCACTCGCACGAAAGCCTGAATGAGAAGGGAGAAAAATTCATAGTAGCAGGAAGAGACGGAAGAGAAAGAGGCGTTACGATCCTTAAAGAGCTTCAATCCTTGCGGTTTTTCAGAGAAACCAGGTAAAGTGAAGATTTTTCCCGGAAGAAAATTCCATCTCGGGAGGTATAACGAGTAAGAAAGGAAGGGAAGGAAGATGGGAAGGAATGGAACGAAGGGGATAGATTGGCAGAGATAGGAAGGATTCTCTCTCTCGCTCTCTTTGACGACGGTTAATTCATCCTCATAAATCTCATCCTTTTTTAATTAAATCAATTTCACGCTCCCTCGATTTTTCGCCGGACTGCCGCCAGGAGGCGCGATCGCTCCGTCTCTCCCTTATATTTTTCGGCGCTGGCGTTTGTTAAAGCGAATGCGCCTTATGGGTTGTTTTTGTCGCGCCCTTCCGGCGGAGGAGTGAAATCATTGCGGGAAAAAAGGAGACCGGAGGAGGTAGGACGGAGAAAATAGATCCAATAATTCCGCGGATTTCTTCGGATTAGTTAGGAACCAACGTTAAGGTTTTTTTTATATGCGCGAGCGGAAGTGCAATTTCCAAGAAAATAAATACGCGGGGTAAAAACCCTCGTAATTTAATTCGCGGAAATTAAATCCCCGACATTAAAAGTTGGCGAATTATAAGGCGCCATTAATGTTTCTTTTTAAATCTTTGGGACGTGCTAACTCGTAGATTAATCGATGGAATATACTTAATGTGAAAGCACACACTTTGCTGGGATGAAAAGATACTGAAACGATATCTCAGATCCATCAAAAAGGTGACTTGCAAGGTATCATGTAGATGTAGATACCAAGGATTTACATTTATACAGAACATGGGCAAAGCAAGGTAAATAACAAAAAAAATACGTGAACGTATAAAAATCATTTCCGAAAGAAATCTACGATAAATGGCCTAGGAAATTTGTCGCATTCATTTGATGTATTTTGGCGAGTACAGTATTCCACCCAGTCCGCACAAACTTAAATGATTAAATTTCCTCTGCTTCGCATTTGCGCCGGCGACTGATCCAAAATTATCCCGCCATTCTTTCCCATCCGTCGAGCAGAACGGCTTCTTTTTTATTTCCGTAGAATAAACTAATTTCCCTCGGGTCTGTACCGAGATCTCTTACGTAAAGCCTTCTCTTCAACCTTCAAGTAGGTATTTTTACACGCTTAAGGCAGCGCCATACTTCCGATTCCTTGAACGGTAGGGCTGGAGAATTTCGCTCTGTGCGGATTTCTTTATGACGAAGTTGGCAGCACTGCTTTTTTATTTTAAAAGAGAAGTCGGAAGAGATGGCAGGTTGCTGAAAAGCAGAGGGCGACTGCAACTGGGGATAAAAGGGAATAGAGTGTGTATGTGTGCGTGTGTACTAGAGGAGGAGAAATGAGGAGAAAGAGACGGGTGGGGTCCTCTCTCTCTCCCTCCCTTTTTCCGAAATTCGTTTCCTTGCCGCCAGAGAAAAGCGGGGAGGATATATAAAAAAATAAAGGAAAGAATGGATATGGAACAAGGAATTGGTGCCAGGTGCAGCGGAAAGAGCGGTCGTGTAGTTTTTCAATTGAGGAAGAATAAAAAAAGCGGTCGGAATTGAGAGGGAAACAAATGAAAATCTTTTTTTAAATAAACCGAAATTATTTTTTAGCCTTTTATAAAGCGGTCATTGATCCCAGAGTCGATGCATTACGAATGTATCTATAGTCACGCACGAACGATTCTAATGAAATAAATATCGGATAAAGAAGAATGGATATCGGGTGAACCGTTTTTTTTTGTGAAACACATGAGATCATCGAGTAAAAGATCAGAAATAATTCATGATTACGTCCAACGAATGAATAACGCCGCATATTTATGTTGGAACGTTAACGCAAAAAATTCCCTTCTCTTGCTTATCAATCGACTCCCACACTTTTAACTCTTAGGCGAGTTTTAAAAGAAAAAACAACCTAAAAAATTGATTTGCATAGGCGGAGCCGCCGAAATTTATCGGTTGTAAAAATCCGGAGACAAGGCCCTTCATTCTCCCCCGACGGTAGCGGTCGAGACGTAACGAATCGCCCTCGTCACGGATACGATCCTTCATTTGTTTAGCGCCTCTCTCTCTCTCGAAAAGAAAAAGAGTGATCCGTGAAATAAAGGAGCCTAGATACATATTCAGAACTGAAGCGGGATTCACGAAAAAAATGGGAATGGAAAAAAATATCAGAAGGGACACATCCTTGGCTCTCGTGACAAAAATAAATCCAATGTCGAAGTGATCCGTGATGCGGAATGGCACAAAATGTCCTCGCGGGAAGCGAAGATGGTGAAATATTATTATTTTTTTAAATAGGTTAAGAGTGAGAAAGAGGCGGCGCTATAAAAAGCAATTACTTATGACTCGCGAAACTAAATGGATTTGATTAATCGCCGTGAAATTACCAGTGTTGTCCCAACGAGCCGCCACCAGCCTGTGGTGTGAACTTTCGTCTATTCCGGAGTCTACTGTTGAAATCTCGACTCTTCCCGCCTTCTCTACTCTCCCTAGAAACACGTCTTCATCCATGCATGAGGAGGGCTTGCTCTTAGAAATGGTCCGGCCCTAATTTTGTTAGGGTGTTCTGAAGATATGGTACTGAAGCATAAAAATTTTTGAGATGCTTGGATTGGCCGTTTACGAAGAAGAAGAGCAATGGCGGAAATTCTTAGAAAGCTTCCGGAACCCTGAATTAACTGGGTTTGAATTGAGGTGTGGTTCCACCCACTGTCACCAAGTGCGTATGTGTCAAACATGGTGTAAAAGAAACAATCGCCGTGGCCGTCAAATTTCCACAAGGCGATAAAAAGATTGATAGAGAGTATCACAAGAGCGCAGTTATGGTTCAATGGCATTCTCTGCCTCGAGCCTTTGGCGGCTTGCAGAATGCTAAGGTAAATTTTCTCCTTTAAATATAGAAATATAAGCAAAAACCCATTTATTACGCGAACAGATGGCTCACGTATTTATTACCCACAAAAAGTCAGTATAATACCTACTAACAAACAAGAAAAACGCGAAAATCCTCGTCACAAACACACGAAGACATTAAACGCGCACGTTATATACAACCATACGTTTACAAGCACGCACACAGACACGAAGCGAACAGCCTCGATTTATCAAACACCATCTCTCTCCCCACCCAAGGCCTCTCAACCAGATGAAATCTAAAGTTGCAGCGGATTAAACGCGAAATTCATTACCCTTTAAACGCGAGCGCGTCGGCAGAAAAAAAATTAGAAGTCCGCTTTGCGCTGTTGGTCTCGAATCGACCCAACAATCAACCCACGTGATATCTCTCTCTCTCTCTCTCTCTCTCTCTCTCCTAGCGGCAACACACAAACTCCTTCACTCGCCTCTTCAGCGATTAATTTTTTCGCTACTTTCTTCGAAACCAACCTTGTAATTAAAGATGGCAGTCAAGGCGGAGATCTTGAGGTAGCGACTCTGTCTCGGAGGAAATGATTTCGTCTTTTAAGGCGGATATTACCTTTTACAAAAAGGTTTTTTTGTGCGTTTCGTTACCTCGACAGATGAATGATAACCTGAATCAGTAAACTTCATTCTCCTGCGCTGTTATTTACTTATCAGTAGCTCACTATCGGTCATTCCCGACAATTTCAAAGAACGCAGTAACACCTGCGAGACTTGTACAAACGATATTACCCACATGTTCAAAATCAGGTACACTAAAGTAAGATATACTCGAAGGCTGCTTCCCGAGGATATTTCTGGCTTAATGTCCACAACATTCACGAGCATTTAGGAGTTTACCCTACATTATTGCCATGACAACGTTTTGGGCAACTTTTCATTGGCACAATTCTAAAAACTTCAATAAATAACCAGCTTGAATAAACCTAAGATCACTGAGTATTTTTTGCATTATTCAACTCGGCGCAAACAAGACGAAAACGCCCAGCCCACTCGCGGAGCATAAATTCATAATCTGTTCGCGTTTACTTTCGACTTAAGGTTGGTTGTGTCAGGAGCTGGTTCAAGTTCCGAAAGAGGCCGTGCGCGCAAACAGCGCTCCCAAACATCACTCGGACGAAAATACCCGTTCGAACCCAGTTAAAAAAAAAGAGAAAATTTTCGGAAAGTGAAGCATCGCTCTCTGGTAACCTCCCATCCACACAAGAAGAGACCGCGATACTAATGCCTATTTTACCCGTTGGAAGAGCGCGCGGAGTGGGAAAAAATATGCAAAGCTCTCGACACACACTTCCCAAATAATGTTAAAAAAAGCCAAGAGAGAAAAAAAAAAACAAGACGGCGGAAAAAATAAAACAGTAAAAAAAAATATTTGACCTACATTGTCTGTGTGCAGACAAAAAATAAGCGGAGAGAATTCGACGCATAGGCGGTAAGGCTGTGGAAATAAGATGGTAGGAATGGGGCGGATAAAACGGAAATAAGTGACGAAGGAAAAGGGAGAAAATGGCCGGAGGATATTGGTGCAACTGACTTGCATGCTAAGCGGAGAAGCGAGGAGGAATTTGCTCCAAAGGAAGGATTGGGGGAAAAGGATGAGAGGGAGGGAGGAGAAGGATGAGAGGGAGGGAGGAGAAGGATGAGAGGGAGGGAGGAGAAGGATGAGAGGGAGGGAGGAGAAGGATGAGAGGGAGAGAGGAGAAGGATGAGAGTGAGAGGGAGGGAGGAGAAGGATGAGAGGGAGGGAGGAGAAGGATGAGAGGGAGGGAGGAGAAGGATGAGAGGGAGGGAGGAGAAGGATGAGAGGGAGGGAGGAGAAGGATGAGAGGGAGGGAGGAGAAGGATGAGAGGGAGGGAGGAGAAGGATGAGAGGGAGGGAGGAGAAGGATGAGAGGGAGGGAGGAGAAGGATGAGAGGGAGGGAGGAGAAGGATGAGAGGGAGGGAGGAGAAGGATGAGAGGGAGGGAGGAGAAGGATGAGAGGGAGGGAGGAGAAGGATGAGAGGGAGGGAGGAGAAGGATGAGAGGGAGGGAGGAGAAGGATGAGAGGGAGGAGAGGTGAGAGGAGGAGAAGGATGAGAGGGAGGGAGGAGAAGGATGAGAGGGAGGGAGGAGAAGGATGAGAGGGAGGGAGGAGAAGGATGAGAGGGAGGGAGGAGAAGGATGAGAGGGAGGGAGGAGAAGGATGAGAGGGAGGGAGGAGAAGGATGAGAGGGAGCAGTGAGAAGGATGAGAGGAAGGGATGAGAGGGAGGGATGAGAGGGAGGGATGAGAGGGAGGGATGAGAGGGAGGGATGAGAGGGAGGGATGAGAGGGAGGGATGAGAGGGAGGGATGAGAGGGAGGGATGAGAGGGAGGGATGAGAGGGAGGGAGGAGAGGGATGAGAGGGAGGGAGGAGAGGGATGAGAGGGAGGGATGTGATGGAGGGATGAGAGGGAGGGATGAGAGGGAGGGATGAGAGGGAGGGATGAGAGGGAGGGATGAGAGGGAGGGATGAGAGGGAGGGATGAGAGGGAGGGATGAGAGGGAGGGATGAGAGGGAGGGATGAGAGGGAGGGATGAGAGGGAGGGATGAGAGGGAGGGATGAGAGGGAGGGATGAGAGGGAGGGATGAGAGGGAGGGATGAGAGGGAGGGATGAGAGGGAGGGATGAGAGGGAGGGATGAGAGGGAGGGATGAGAGGGAGGGATGAGAGGGAGGGATGAGCGGGAGGGATGAGAGGGAGGGATGAGAGGGAGGGATGAGAGGGAGGGATGAGAGGGAGGGATGAGAGGGAGGGATGAGAGGGAGGGATGAGAGAGGGAGGGATGAGAGGGAGGGATGAGAGGGAGGGATGAGAGGGAAGGAAGACAGGGACGGGAGAGAGGGATGACAGGGACGGGGAGAGGGAAGACAGGGACGGGGAGAGGGAAGACAGGGACGGGGGGAGAGAGATGAGAGGGAGGGGGAGGCTGGAAGGAGCAAGATGGCAAAGAGGAATAGGAAAATGGAGATTAGAAATCGAAACGATGAAAAGGAAAAAGGGAGATTAAGAGAAAGGAAATGACCGAAAGAATACGATCGATGAATAGAGAGAGCAAAAGGAGGAATAGAAAGAGGTCGAAAGGTACGATGGTAAACTTCTTTATTGGTTGAAAATTGAGGTATAATGTTCCTTCTTCAATTCAGCTCATACAATGATTAATCGGTAAGGCCACTTAAGGCGTCTATACTATTTAACTCAGTATGCCTCCATCATCGACGCACTAGGACAGGAGTTCATACGGTTCTCATTAATTTCTATAAGACATACATAATCTGATATTTGCTAGAAGGAGGTGCCATTTTACCATTTATGAAATCTGCACGATATTTTTAACGACGTGGATGCAACATACTTTGACGAACGACACATTACACGACCAAAAAATAATTCTCAAAACTAGCTCTGAAATTTACACACGGTGTTTTTTTAGGGTAGCATGTGTCCCACACAATGGTCTATAATGTGGCTCTTTTATTAAAAAGTATGGTGACACCTCTACTGGGGCAATGAACCCCACATCCCGAAATGCGATTCAGTCTTTGACCATTCACTCACAGTCAGCCGATCCGACATCTTTAATCTCCACGAATGCTGTGTTCCGACAGGTCCGGATAGAGGGCTGGCGGCATCTGAATATCTAATTACATTTAGTACAGTAATGTACGCTAAAAACCGGACCGCAATATCATAATTTCTAAGCAAAAAAAATTACTTATCATACACCATGTACTATGAGGTGAGGTAATACGAAAAGTCATCGTAAGAACACCAAAAACACTTTAGATAAAAATACGGAGATAATATAGCTTGGTGAGAAGGGATTGAAAAAGAGAGAGCGAAATGGAAGGAAAAGCGAAGGAGTGAATGGCGGAAACGAAATTAACAGAGACGAAAGCCGAAAAAAAGACATTGGGGAAAAGAAGGAAAATGTAAGGACAGAGGGCCGAGATGGACGGAAAAAGAGGCAGAAAGACGAAGAGAGGAGAATAGGAAGAGTAAAAACGCATGGAAAGAGTAAAACATCGAGTTGAATACGAACGTAAAAAGAGATAGTCAAGCCGGTCCCAACGCGAGCCATTTCTAATCCATCACGGAGAAAACTACATAGAGAAAGACACCGCCTGCCGGATGTACGAGATCCCGAAAAGCGATAATGGTAGAATAGAAAACGCGGTTTTATTCGGAAGATTGTTTAAAAACGGGACGCGATGTTACCGAAAAATGGAGGAAGATGAGAGACGGAGGATTATAAACACAGGATGGGGAAAAGAAGATGAGAGAAGGGCGACGAAGCGGAGGGGGAAAAGTGAGTAGGCGCCATTAAAAAAGTAACAAAAGAATGGCGACGGATCTTTGAAACGCGGGAAAAATGAATGGGAAAAAATGCATAAAACGTAAAAAGAAAGAACCCGGAGATGTTCGGTACGGCTGCTCCGTTATTCAGTTTTTTCCTTCGACTTCCGCTTATGACATTGCCCGGGGAGCAAAACATGGGTGGCGCAGAGGGGAGAGAGATAGAGAGAGAGAGAACGAGAGAGGGAGGGAAATCGTTCGGGTGATATGAGAGAGGGAGGGAAATCGTTCGGGTGATATAAGAGACGCTGGTCCACTTGAGGGACGCCTTTTAAAGGGAACGAGGTAGGACATATTCACGCTCTTTTACTTCAAGAAGCAGCTCATTTCAAAGGGTACTGCGGAGGGGCGCGAGGAAGAGGGTAAAAGACAGAAGTTGCTGCGAGGGAGGGGGGGGGGGGAACATAAAGGAAAAGGGAGAATACGGCGAGATAAAATGTCTTGTAAAGGCAGAGGAGCGTGCTTTTAAATGGCCGCATAATTCTCGAAGAAGTTCTCTTCCGTGCCGTGTTGAAAAATAAAAGGACCCCTACGGGAAATAGCGAGAGGGACAATAAAAGATCGTCTCCTTGGTAACCGTGCGTAGGATATCTCGTGGATCGTGCAGGTTCCTTTAAAAAAAAAAACATTGCATTGTTGAAAACGGTATGCACACGCACGCTCGCGTGGGACATCGCCTATGCCAAAAAGCTACGGTAAATACACCTACCACTACCCGGAAACGGATGAAAATGCATCAAAAACTTTACTCGTGGGACTCACGGCTAAATGGCGCGTCAAGCGATTCCGTTGTTTCTCCCGTTTCGGCCGTTTGGAGGCGTTCGAAAATAAAACGAATGAAACTACATCGTATTTCAATGGGCAATTTTCCACGCAGTTTTTTTCTCTCTCTCTTAAAGTTTAAAAAGCTGTAATTTTCCTTTATCGTTTACCTGGAGCGGAATATATTCCCTAGGAAACCGTTAATAATTTTCCTCTTTCTCTCTACCTCCCGAGAAAAGTACGTTTATCCGCGAGTTGTTGCACCAGCGCTCCAATTTCGGGAACTTTACGATGTTTTGTGTATAAATTCAAACCTTTCGGAGTTTACTCGTCGATTTTTATGGGAATCCGCGCTCCTACGCACGCAACTCTTCGTTACCTTTTCACCAACTCTCGAGCATGCGATACGAGCGTAGGATTAAAATCCTAAAATCTTTAGCTGGCCGGTTTTAAATGGTCGGTTACCACTTCTTAGAGGCGGCAGAAAACTTATGCCAGCGATTAACACGTCTTTGTGAGGAGTAATTAACACTCTGGCAGCTCTAAACGTTCTGTTTACGTTAGCAAAGCCCATAAAAACGCACACAAGGGGCACCATTGTCCGACAGCCTTTAAAGATATTTCTGCATTCAAAATTTCCCGAAGCCCGCTATGCTATATGATTTTCGAACTAGGAGCCACAGAAACACGTTTTTTCCACGGGAAAATAAAAGGAAGAAAACGAATCGTGTGTGAGCGAGAGGGCAGGGATACCGGTCGGATATCGTCATCATTATTCTCGAATATCGCGACGAGAACGTATATAAATTAAATTACTACGCGCGGGGTTATTAGGTAAATAAAGACACGGTGTCTCGCGAGGGCTGTTGGAAGGGTAAGGAAACCGTTTGTATTTCCCGTTCTTGCAATAGCTCAACGCTCGGCGAAGCATCGTCGCTTACCGGACGAACGATCACACGAAAAACTGGAAAAAGGAACAATAAAAATCCTCCCCATTTTTTTTATAAAAAAACGAATTGACGGAAACAGAACGCCTACTACCTTTTCCAAGGCGAACACGTTGAATTAATCATTACGTCCGCGTCAATAATTCGTGAGATGACATATATATATATATATATATATATATATATATATATATATATATATATATATATATATATATAATTCTCCTCACCTCGGATCAGAACAAAAGAAGACGTCATCCGAAAGAAAACCGCTACTCGTTCCTTCCTCGTATCTCTCTCTCTCTCGTTTTGAACAAAGAAAACGATCCAAAAAGCCTTTTCCGAAAGAAACCAATCCGTTTCCACGTAGTCGAACGGGTGGGGAGGAAACGAAATTTTTTGAGAAAATCATGGGGGAAAATACACCCACCCACCCACACACACACACCAAGAGGTCGCTTTTGAAAGAAAGATTCTTTATTTTTTCGCTCATCTCTTCCGGATTCGCATCTCATAAAAACGTCCACCAGAGAGGCCAGGTAGGACAAGATAGGACGTCGATGAGGGACTTTAAGGGAGGAGGGAAAGGGAGGAGGGAAATAAAGAGAGGATCGTTTTTTATCCCAAACGAAAAAAGCATGAGAGAGAAGAAATAAGCGGAATCGAGAAACGCTCATTTTGACGCAGCCGTAACAAACGAGGAAGTGAGGAGTGGGGATGATAGGAGGGGGTGGCGCTCGCTCAACAGCGCGTGATTGAACTAGTACGAGAGAGACAGAGAGAGGGGTTAAAGAAAAGAAGAGGATATGAAGAAGGTCTTTCCCTCTATCATTCGCCGCGGCTAAAGCAATGGAGAGACAAACCCCTCAACGAAGGAAGAGTTCCAAAAGTTCCCCCTAGAGGGCAGCACTTTCGGTGGGAAATCTTTTGATGGCGGGCCCTCCTTAGGGAGCTAAAAAGCCGTGGAGTTCCAGCCAACCCTTATCCTCCCTCTCCTTCCTATCTCACTTACGCCCACCGCCACCTCCTCCTCCTCCGCTATCCCATTGTAACCCACTTTGGGGAGGGACCAAGATTTTTCCTCTCTCCTCATCCCTCCCAATCTGCTCTCTTCCTCAATTTTCTCCTCGCTCTTTGCTCTTCTTATTCTTTCCTTACCCTTATCCCTGTTCCTTCCTCATTCTTATCTTCCATCACATTCTTCCGTTTTCTTCCTTACATTTTCCCACTCTGTCTCTCTATTCCTATACATCCCCATCTTCCGATATTTTTCCAACCTATTACCCTATCTCTACCGCCTTTCTATCGCACTTCGTCTCAATTTATCCGCTGTTTATTTATTTTTGCGACATCCCTCTCAATTCGGCGGCGAACCGTTTTCTCCTTTCTCTCTCCGTTTAATTCCCAATTTACGTCATAAATGACTCTCGGCTTCGCCCTCCCTCTCCTTCTTTCTCCCTTATTTCTTCTCGTTCTCCTCCTCTTTCCCGGGCCTCGATCTTTTCCTCTGAGAACATCCTTTGGGGTAGAAGCCGTATTTTTTCCTCCTCTTCTTTGCGTTTACTATCTCTTCACGTCCCTCTTTACTTCGATTACTAGATTTCTTCTCATTAGGCCCAACCGAGTCATTCCGCGGCAGCTTAATGGCTCGGCAGAAGAGCGTCGAAAAGGTATGATAATGGACAAACACGAGACATAATTACCAAAGAAAGTGAAGATCTCGAAAGGGCAAGAGACCCGGGACATTACAATGACAAACGATCAATGCCGGTCGTCTCAAATAATCGAATAGGACCCAGGAGAGACGACGAGAGACGCCTAATTGAAGACAAGAGACAGAGAGGGCACGTTGTCCATCGACCAATTTGGAAGAAAGGGGCGATTGGACGAGGAAATTGGTAGGATATGGGGCCTTCATACGGCAGAGTAAACAGAAGGCTGGAAAATGAGGATAGGTGCGTGTGTGCGCGCGAGTGAATGTGCGCGCACACAAGTTTCGTAACGGATTACCATCAAATAAGCCTTTCATTAAGAATATGAAATAGTCAATCCACCTCAAGCATTGCATGAGCGCGTTACGAAATCAGTTCAGTAGGCAATACAAGTGTTTTAACAAAAAAGATTACACCCTTTTTCGCCTCCAAAAAAATAACCCTCCGTTTCTTTAAAAAAAAATCAAAAAGAAAAACCTTCCCGTAGACTTTTGCGCGTTTTCATTTTATCCAGATTTTATTTTCTTTCATTCTATTTTCGGTTCGAAAGCGTTTTCCATTCTTGCGACCCTTTCTCTCCCTCTCTCTCGTTGTTCGCCATCGCATCGCCGTATCCGAAGTTTCCATCCCGCAAAGGTGGCGCTTCAAACGATACGCGACTTATTTTTCTTTAGGAAACCTCAATTGCTTCGGTCCCCCCTCCCCCCCCTCTCTCCCTCACTCCCAAAGGCGATTTGCTTGCCTCGCGTGTTGGCGAATTTGACTATTTATTGTTGTTATTCGGCAAACAGCCTCCTCTCTCTCTTTCTCCCTCCTTTTTTGTCTACTCTTGGCGCGCCTCTTGTTTTTTATCATTTTTTAGAGAGTTATTCTTTGCTCCCTTCCTAATCTCCGAGAAAATGGAAAGCGATCTCCCGATAAAAAGTTCTTTTTTCCTTCGCTAGCATACACACACGAAGTCATGCGCTTTATTTATACAAAGATATTTCATCCGGCAAAAAATTCAAAACAACAGCTTTAGCAAGTAAGTCGACAAAAAATAGCCTGTTAATATATTTACGAAGACATTATCTTGCGAAATGGGCGCATAAATGTGTGTTATCTAAAAAAAATCCCGTCCCATGAAATTATATGGCGGCAACAAATGCATCAAACTTCAAGGTTATTTTTACAAGCATGCTTTAGCACTCGTCAAAACATAAATTCCAAGAGTAATAACGACGCCCATAAAATTGTTATTGAAAAATGAACCAACTTTTTTCGTGTGATGTGACGAGTAACACGAGAGTGAAGGGAAGGTGTGAAACTGCCATTTTATCCATTTGGGAAGATTTTAATACGTGAATAAGTTGTTTAAATTTTTCAATTAATCGTATTATAGTAATAAAACGAAAAAATTGCATTATTAGGATAGACCGGAGAATGCATATAGTGATTTCACAGAAACAAGAAGTAAATTCCTTGATGAAAAAATACATCATCATCACATTGATATCCGGATCGGGATGAAATATTAAAACAGTGGAAAATACAAATTTGTTATTTTTATTTGTTTATCATGAAGCAGTTCCACCACCGTGAATGTTATAAATTCCTTGAATTACCTTATTGATCGACATACAAAACACATCTGGAAACGGGAGATACAATAAGCATGACGGATATTTAAAAGACCCCTATTTATCCAGCTCAACTAAAACGACTCAAAATTCCGAGATTCTCTCAGTTTTGGTGGAATAGAGGCCCTTCACAACGCCTCTCTACCACTTTCTCAATCTATCCATCTCTCTCTCTCTCTCATAATTTGATTCCCACCGCCCACCTGACTTCTTATATTCCCTTTCCATTTCCCACTCCACTCTCCCAATCTCCCATGCTATTCCGCACTAAATCTCATCAACCCGTTCTTTTGTTCATCCCCTATGCGACATTCTGTCATATTTAAATGATATATCACCTCCGCCATTTTGTCCTCCAGTTTTCACTCTCTTTTCCTCTCTCGCTTTTTTCCAAAAACGTATAAATCTTGATTTTTTTATCCGTATCCGAAAACGATCCTATTATGGAAATCTTCTTCTTCTCCTCCTTCTTGGATATATATATATATATATATATATATATATATATATATATATATATATATATATATATATATATCTTTATACACACACACAATTATATATATATATATATATATATATATATATATATATACATATATATATATAATTGTCATTCACCTCTTGTTTTCCCTACTTTCCTTTCTAACTATTTAGAAGAACACTCCGAAACATGAATTATTACTACGAGTACTTATCGCAATTTTCTATCGAGGAGGAGATATTTTGTTCTTTTTCTTCACTAATGCGTTAGGAAGAGCTCCCTCTGAAAAATATCTGGAGTATATTCAAGTTTATAAATTTTCAATTTGCAAAGTCTCGATTTAGGTCTACAGGCCGAAGGAAAAAATAACAAAGGCAGATAAAAATTAAAAAATAAACTTAACGACAAACTATCGCAGTTAGTCGATGAGCAAACTCGTTCTTTGTCCAAGAAATGTTTCAGCTTCATTTTTGTGGAACTTAAACTAAAACGACGCCCTTCCAGTCACCGTAGGACGAGGTGCGATGATGTTGTTCTGCAATCAGTGCATACCCTTAATACGATCCTCGTTCATAAAAAGTTTTAAATTCAATCGAATATTCATCAGGGATAATATCTTCCAACATAAAACGCTTATTCTTTCACTTTGTATGTAATGCTTTTTAAACGTATTTTAACAAACTTCCCGACTTTTTAAATGACTGAAATTTGACGGGAACGCTTCAAACACGCATTAAAAGTGAATGAGGAAAAAAGGCCGCAATGGACAGGGTTCGAATCCAGGATATCATTTCTGTTCCCAGTCAGATAACACGTATCAAATACGCGATTTTTCACCCCTTCAGAAATTAAAATTAGAAAAAATTGACCATCGATTATTGGTTTAGGACATTTAAATTCATGTCGCGTCATTTTTGACGGGCAATTATTACAGCATTTTAATAAAAATTACGCCTTCAAAGTACAGCTTAACATCTCAGACTATCCGATTTTTCGTTAATTCACCATTAACGTCTTCTCAAAATTTGCTCGCGTGAAATGTAGGATAAGCTCAACTAATAATATAATTTGGAATGAGCTTCACGGCACACTCAAAATGATAAAAGGTAAAAAAATCTCCAAATGCCGTAATAAAATAATAAAATTGAGGTACTCCACTAAAGTAAGGGAAGGGGAGAAATAGATTTTAAGAATTTAAAAAATTAAAAGATTAAAAATTGAAAACACAAAAACCTCACCCATACAGCCAGACACTCCACCTTTTTCTCGCATAGCCGATATTTTTAATCACTTTTAATTATTCTTCTTAATCGGCTTCACCGAGATTTTATTATTTTTTATTTCCGACTTCGGTTTGTTTTGTATTTTTTATCTACGACAAGGTTCGCTGCAGTTTTTTTTCGCACACCCGATATGTGTGAATGATGAGTGTGTTTGGAGGTCCCTGGCGCGGAGGAGTCACCCGTAAACCTTGGTTGGCTGACCTGCTGTCCCTGGCGCTGGCCTTAAAAAAGCCCCTAAACAGCAGGTGGAGTGTCTGGCTGTATGGGTGAGGTTTTTATGTTTTTAATCTTTAATAAAATTTTGATCCTTTTCTCCCCTTCCCTTACTTTAGTGGAGTACCTCAATTTTATTATTTCATTACGGCATTTGGAGATTTTTTTACCTTTAATCAACTCAACTAATAAGTGATATAATAATAATATATAATAAGTGAACGATAGTTCGACTACGACCGAATGGGAAGATACCGGTTTATAAGGCCGAGAACACGAGAAACATCGGTCTCCTCGCCCAACCCACGGTCTTTTAACGTTCCAAACTTGCTATCTTCTTCTCGAGAGAACGGAACGAGAGGGGCACCGTCCCGTGTTTGCATTCCATATTCACAGATGTTTCTCAATCCTTCCGGGTTTCCCGTATGGTTCGTTTTTTTCGTGAAAAGGGAAATAATTCTCCCACGGATAGAAGTTTAACAACCTCCACAGCTCGTCCACGAGGACGTCAGAGAACTTTCTCTTCTCATCCGATTTACGCGATCCAAGGAACAAAAGAAGGAGACTCGTCTTCGTTGAAGGGATTCCTCTGCACTCGTCCCAGTTATAAGCGGACCGCTCCTCGGGAATCGACGCCAGCTCCTCTATACCCGCAATCCTCCCAGGAAGGATTCGCACGTGTTAGCGCATGTTAAAAAGGACGCGGAGTGTTGACGCAACTTTTCTTTCCCGGTGTCCGCACTTGATTAGAATTCCACTCGTAAGAAATGCACGGGAAATGAAATAATCAATTACAAATGGGTTGGACGATCCTCTTTGCAAAAACCCCAGAAAAAATCTCATTAGGTTTTTAATAGCTTAGATTCTCCGGATGTGGCGAAGATTGTTTTTTTAATATATATTTTTCTACGCATCTAACAATACTAAAAATAAGAAAATGTATTGTGAAACAAAATAAATCTCCGTATTAAACATTATTTTTTTACGGTAAAATTCATAAACTATCTCGGGCTTAGAACATATTGTCTGTATATTACATTAAAAATTACCAACTATTATCTCGTGAGATCAGATTGCCAATTGTATAAAATGACATATTCGGGAGATTTCCTAAAATCAATATAACTCCACTATGCTAAGGTAAAGATAAATTTCATGAAATTACAATGTCACTCACTATCATTCATTCTTTTCTGGATAAATAATTAATTTATCCACTAACCGATCTGTCGGCATATTTAGTCTTCAAAAGACATCCGGATACAAAGCTTCAAACGAAATTTCGCTCTGCTTCCTTAATGTAACACAAACTTTAAATAAAAACTCCCATATTGGCAACCTTCCCTTTCTCGGTAAGAATCCTAGGAATAGCCGCAATTTAAAAACCTTTTTCACATAACGTTTTGACTAAATTTGTCAAAGCTAACGTTTCTTGATGCTATGCATCCTCAATCCCTCTTCACGAGATAGGACCATCAAACCCCTGGGTTTTTATGCCCGTACCACCCGCCTCACTCCGCTAGCATCCGCCTGCTCAGCTCGCAAGCCACCCATCCTCCCCACTCCTCTGCCCCATCCCTGCACGGGGAGAACAGAAGAAGATCAATGGAACGAGGCCTTGCCCTCCCTCTAAGGGTGCGTGTCGTTGGAAGAGGTTTTAAGGGATAGCTTTTCCACACAACGCCCGGGAAGGCCCTCTACTCGCCGCTTCTTTCCCGACGGCGCTCCTGTCGTTTTTATTTTTTTGGTAAAAATCTCCTCCCCCCTCCCATTTGTTCATCCGTCCACCCTCCTACTTCTCCGCCGGGAAAACAAAACAAGAAAAGCTAACATATTCTTGACCCCAAAAAGGAGGCAGTTTGACCCTTCGTGGGGAGCGTTGTAGACAAACAGAGCGCTTTCTTCAGCAAAAGATGCGAAAAAATAAGGTAAAGGAATAAGTACGTTCTCTATAGTTGATATTAACAGTTAATAAGGAAAATGGTATTTGTAAACAGAGAATATATGGGATGTAATATTCATTAATGATTCACGTGTGCACGTAGGATTTGATAATCTAGGTATGTACTAGTAAAAACTGAATGCCTACAAAGAAATTTGAAGGACATGTTTGAATGGTCGATCGATTAATTTTACTATAATTTCAGTTTTTTTAAGCAACTTCCACTTTGCATTGTCAAATGCGATAAAGGGAGGTCCGAAGTACCAAAAATTTGCCAAGCGGAAAAGGCTTGCGCGATGCATATCACGCTAAATATTCAAATGATGGTAAATAAAAAAATCACCGCCCAACGACTTTTACTTATTCATTTTTTCATGTTTAGCTTAAAAGGAGAGTCTGGATTAGCTAGATCACACATGCCATGTGATCATCCGGCATGTTGAAGACGAGGGTCGCGGAGTAGACAGTTTGAGATTGGGGGTGCCGGTGGTGTAGTGGTTATGACGCTGGCTGCTACTCGCCTGCTGCTTGAAAAGGCAGCGGGCACGAATCCTGCGCAAGTAGGATTTTTCAAAGTCGCCCGGCCCCCAGTTTGTGTGGTTTGAGGAGACCGCGCAAATTCAGCTGTTCGTCCTTCGGCACTCAAACAAACAAACAGTTTGAGAAAGATTAAAACTAAGGATGCTTTAACATTCTCTATCTCTCTCGCCCTCTTAGCCTCGATGGAAGATCGAACGTCAATAATCCTCTCTAGCCGAGCAGCCCAAGGAAAGGGCAATAAAATTTTTCGCGATCTTCCACTCTAGCGGTATCTCATATCTGCCGTTCCCTTTTGTAGCGCAACGGTGAATACAAGGGAAAACTTGCTGTCACGGGGAGAGGAGCTGCGGAATTCAAAGAGTGGCGGTGAAATGAATGAGAAAGTGCATGGTTAAGCGTGAGGGGCACGGTGAGCGAAGGGTACGAGCCGAAATTGGTTTCCTGCCGCCGTATTTGTGTACCTTATTCCGTCGCTATAATCGGTTAAAAAAAACAAAAGAGCTCGAACGCGCGCGCGAGGAGATTTTCGTCGCTTCTTTTGTTTCTAGGCGTAGGAAGCGCTGTACGGGAAGCATCCCGCAGGATGTCGGAGGACGAAATGCAATACATTTTTTTTCGAAGCCCGACACGTAGATTAATTTAAAAAAATAACAAAAGCATCGTCGAAAAGAGCCCTTTTAGGAATTAAATGTAAGAGTTTGACGCGATAGGGAGATTGCAATTTTTGCCCCACGAGCGCTGTTTAAGTACTTAGGTTGAAAGAATGAGCGATTCTGATTGAAATAAGATAATTGAATGAGATAGTTTTTAAGAGCATTTCCGATGGAAATGAGAAACTTTTTTATTACGAAGTTTACTTTCTCAGGCTGGGCATACGGCGTAGTAGGTTACATGGGAAACTCTCGATCCAGTCCATTTTAATCGAAAAAAAGAGACGCGCAAGCAGAAATATCAGCGTCAGCATACAAATAAAATCTATGCGCATATGTTCTCAAGTTAACTGCATGCAAAGATAACAAAAAAGAAGAATAAGGTAAAAGAAATCTGAAATAGACGATCTAATCGGTCAAATGTGTTAAAAGCGTTTTTGATGCACGGCTTTAATTAGATATATATTTCAATAAAGAAAAGAACAAACACTCGTTAGACTTTCATTTCTTTAACGACGGCATTAAAAACTTTCTCCGGGAAAATTCAGAATTACCGCCTCCTCTGTGAAAACATAACTTTCCTAGCAAAACAGAGCATTCCGAGGAAAACACAGAGAGAGGGAGAGAAATTAACACAGCGCTTGAGTTTATGAGGGTGGGGCAGGAAAGGGTAGAGGAGAACGATGCCCCGCTCGCCCATCGTCTCCCCTCCAATTACCAGTTTGGCGGAAGGTATGGAACTCGCCTCGTTAGCAGGAATGTTCCCTTTTCTGCTAATGTCGTCGCTTTTCTGTTGGAATAATGAAGATACCGTCTGCGCATCCGGTCTTCCCCCGTTCCTAGATGGCGGGCGGGAGGCGGATGGGTGAAGGAGGGGGAGAAGACACGATTACCAGCGCGGAAATGCTTCAGATCGCGAGGGTGTTGCTGTTGTTAGTCGACAGACCCTAATGAAGCCGATGATCATTCCCGAAACGGATAGGTGCCGATGAAAGAAATTATCTTCCGTGGATCGAGCACGCGTGTAGCTTACGGAACCGTTGGGATGCGCGTTACACGTTACCTATCGCACGAGTTTGGCCTCGCCTTACTCGTTTCCGGGTCGCCGAAAAACGCGAGCAATTAACTGTTTGCCAAGGATGGTACGTGAATTGCCAGCTTGACGTTCAATTCCCCATTCTATTCCCGACGTGCGTATTTTATTTATAGGATGGTTTCGGGACGTTTCCGCGCGAACGACGAATTGCATGTTTTTATTATTTCGATATCATCGGCTATTCATCAATGTCCATTAAAAGAGTTTCAAAACCATTTTTTTGGGGAATTTTCTCTCGACGGACCGTAAAAAATATATAACGATAGTCGACGCGAAAAAAGAATTCGACCCACTGAAAACGAGTCTTCGTTTTTTTACAATTGAAAATCGTTTCGCGGAGAACGTCATTTGTTCGGATTTCGATTCTAATTCATACAATCTTATTCGTTCGGAAGAGATGAAAACAGAAACCGATGTTACCACCACGGTCCCGAAATACGATGCAAAAACAAGTAGTAAACAAGTACACCTCTTTTTCAACCTATCATGTTATTTTTTTTATCTCCAACCGTTGTGAGATCTATTTATTTTATTAGGAAAAAGCTAAAAATGAAAAAAATATGATCCGCAACTGTCTACTGCGATAACTGCGTCAACCCAATGACGACGAAAACGAAACGAAAACGATTCTTTCAAGAAAGCAAATGACAGACGCTTCATCGGCTGAAAGCATACCAAAATGGAAGGAGGAGCGCGTCAAAACAGGTGTCATGAAGAAGTAAAGACACATATCCTTCAGATATACCGAATGGCCGAGAAGCGGTGTCCAGTAGCGCCGCCAATCGCTCACGCAGAAACAAAAAGCGAGCGATAGATCCGGTCGTATCCTCGGATAGACATATCCATCTCCCACTCCCCCTCCCCGCTGACGAATGCGAAGGAGATCCAAGATGGAACGTGAACGATTCGCCGTAATCGAAGGGCTGCGGTCCCTCACTTGGCCCCGGAAAAGAGGTCAGGGCGGAGAGCTCTGGATACGCAAGACCTTTGGCGCGATAAGGCTCACTTATCCGTGCATCCGTCACGGCAGAGAAGCGGGTTACTCGACCCACGACATCGGATCAAGGTCGAAGTATACGGAAATAACTAAGATGCGGCATTCCTATTATTACCGAGAGACTGAACCATCTCGCTGACCCTTTTTCCTTTTTGAGAATGATTCGCTCTACTTAGCTAGACCGAAACATTTTATTCTATAAAAAAAAAACTCACCGCCCGTTCATACAGATGTGCTATCAATCTTGATGCCATTTTGTTGGCATAAATTTCATATAAACCGGGTCGTTTTAAAATGGTTCCCTTTAAGATGCGACTCGATGGAGCGTTTGAAGAAACAACGTACAGTTAATAGGCAGATACGAAATAGGCCAGAACGGTTGAATTTTGAGAGGGTGCCATAATCCACTACAAAACACATTTTCATTCTTAATTGGATATCAGTAGTAATAAGGTGAAACATTTTTAGCTATAAATACATTTATTTAGATGCTAAAATGACAAGATACAGTTGTAATCTAGTAACTATAAAATGCTAATTCTCTTGGTCACTATGTCCATAACGATCAATATCTCAGTTGTTTCTTCAGCCAGTTCAACCAAATTTGGTAGGTTGGATTGATCGCGAACCAGTCACGAATGACATAAAACATTTCCAAAAAGGCCCTCGGTTCGACTCCAGAGGGTGATTTCAATTTCCCATAAGATAACACGTAAAATCGATTTTTCTACGTAAATGATTTTACTCTTTTGCAAATTAAAATTAGAAATAATTGACCTACGATGTTCGGACCTGGACCGTTTTTAAGAAAAATAAATAACGTTTCTTATTCATATCGTCATATTTTGCCTACGATACAAAATCGCTCGATTTCTACGTTTAAATCATATTAATTGGAAAATTTAAACTTTTTAACGATATGTTACCTTGCCTACCGTGTCTTTGTTAAACCTCGAGATTGTATTGTCGTCTTAACCCTTATATTATATGCGTAAGGAAAGCGTGCTTTGAATGTTTTAATAGGTGAGAGAGGAGAGAGATGAAGAAAGAAGGAGAGAGACAAGTGGAGAGAGGGAATGAGAGTGGAGAGAGAGGGTGAGAGTGGAGAGAGAGAGAGGGAGAGAGAGGGAGTGAGAATGGAGAGAGAGGGAGTGAGAATGGAGAGAGAGAGAGGGAGTGAGAGTGGAGTGAGAGTGGAGTGAGAGTGGAGAGGGAGTGAGAGAGGAGAGCGAGGAGGGAGACAGAGAAAAAGGTAGAGGGGGAGATAGATAGATAATGTTCTTTATTAGGGCGAGATTGAGACTAGGAAATATATTTTTCCAGAGAGAGCGGGGGGAGGGAGAGAGAATGGGAGGGAGGAGGATTGGAGAGAGGAAGAGAGAAAAGGAGGAAGAATGGAAAGTGCCTTAAATTTAATACTTAATCTACGCGACCAAATTTGGTGTTATTGTTACGATCACGTATCTACCAATAGCGAGTCACGGGTTCGACTCGAGGGTGATTTCGATATCCCATAAGACAATAATATCTCAGCCGTTTGTTTGATTACAAAGCCCGTTTAGACTGGCTATTTTATCTAGTATAACTGTATAACATATTATGTCAATGGCTAATATTTTAATACAGGAAAAATCCTTAATTTTACATATCAATAAATATTCTAACTTTTTCGCAGGTGTTTATACATGCACAAAGATACGCACTAAGTTAGCTTGAAGCAAAAAGTTGACCCCAAAGACAACAAAATACCATGAGTAACGGCCAAATATAGGAAAAGCCTAAAATTTGGAGGTCTTGTTTTTCTCGCGATGGCGCTTCTTCGCTTGCGAACGGATAATTAACGGCAGGGATGGAGAGGAAGGGAAAGAGGGAATGGTCCATTTCAACATGGTCTTCGACCGCGACGGATTCGAAATGTGTTAGGTTGCTTCGCTACACTTCGACGCCGAAAGAATGCCGGAAAAAAAACTCTCAAACATTGTGGCTAATACACGCACAAAATTTGCATGCCGCCACTATCAATAGACCAGACCCAGGTGTAGGATACGGCTACTGTTGAGAGAGCAGCGGCAGCAAATGTAGCAATTTTCAGCTATCCAGTTCACGTAACTAACATAAGTAGAAAATCTCGTACATTCAACACCTTTAAAACCGCGAAGGTAATATTGAATGCGCAAAAGTTATATATTTACCTGAACGTACGCATGATTATATATGTATATAACGCATAAACATCAACATAAAGAAAAACGCGCACGTTTCCATCTACGGTAGCTGGTCAGAATTAATACGGACGGATTATAGGTCATTTATCAATTTCCCGCCTCGGAAACCACGAGCAAAAATATCGATTAGAAAAAAAACGCGCCCTCGGAAGCGAAAAATAAAACGCACAAACTATAAAGAGTCACCTGCAACGCGTACCGAAAAAAAAAACAAGGAACGTATAAGAAACATGGTCGCATTACGCCGCGACGCGCAGAAAGAGACAAATGACGGTGACTATTTATATTTTATACATATATTTATATATTTTTAAAACAACGACGGGATACTCGAAAACGATTAGGCGTGACCGGGATTCTTGCGGGTGGGGGGGATGGAGAGGCAGAGGAGGCTGAGGTTTAGGGAGAAGAGAGGATTGTGGGGGAGACAGACAGAGAGAGAGAGAGAGGGAGAGGGGACGGAAAAATGAAATAAAACTCCGCGGTGGCGAGCTCGCATGCAAAAGTAATTTTTTTCGGATCTCCTCTGCGTCGAGGACGAGGCCGCACAAACAGTTTTCAAAACCGATTTGTCTGCAAGCTAGGACAGGAGGGAGAGAGGAAGGGGGGGGGAAGAAGAATCTCCCTTTTTTTGGGGGAGGAGAGGCATTGGGCAGTCAGAGAGTAATCCGAAAGTGACCATCTGGTGTCCCCGCAGAGAAAGAGAAGATAGTGGGAGGTGGAGGAGAAAGGAGGGAGAGGAGAAAGGAAGGAGAGAGGGAGGAGGAGAAAGAGAGGATTCTCATAACATATTCATGAGCCGTGTGCGTTCTCTCTCTCTCTCTTTCTTCTGTCCCGACAAAAGGAACCCTTTTGGAAAGATTGGGAGTACGATTACACACACGTAAAAAAGCGGATTACGGGAGGTTTGAAGAATCGAACTGGTCCCGCGAGGCGGTGTCACTCGAAGTTTTTGGCGTAAAACGGTTCGCGCCGTACATTTTTTGAGGGATCCGGTGTTTTGTAACTCGAGGACGATATACGGCCGATATTTCTCTCTTTTAAACGATCAAACTGAAGGTTGTGATGGGCAACTTGAAGAGACCTGTCCTTTCTATGAATTATCGGTCAATTTTGGGTAAGGAGCCTTTTAAGTCGTATTTCTCACTCGAAAACTGTTATTTTTCCGCCTTCTGTGCCAGATCCCCAGAGGGTACCATCGCAAGACTGATTTATCCACACTTGAGACGAGTGAACGGCGTAGCTGAAGAAATAGATCTTCACTTGCTTCAGTCAAATTCGACGCTTTTAACGATTTAAATAACTCAAATAAATGTGGGTGTCTAAGTATTTATACATTAATAAGGCAATATTCATCCTCGAGAAATTGATATTAAAACCTGAGAACTTTGTATGAATAAGTTGAACGTTAAAAACTCAATTTCGAAAGCGAGGATAAAACATAATTCAGTTTTGCAATAACACATCGCATCTTCAAAATTTCAAGTGAAAAATGCACCCATTTCTCTCAAAATGTAGGACCAAAATCTACTTTTTATATTCTCTTACTGATGCTTAACTATCAATATAAAATTAAACTCAAACAAATGATACCACACTACTATTAAACATTCCTACGAAAGTGAATTTAAATACTTTCCAAAGTGTGTATGGTATAAATCCCTGACATCGTCGACATATTAGATTGGAATAACATTGAGTAAAATATGAATGTTGATTATGATTGCTAAATATGCTTCTATAAAATAAAAAAAATGGATACACTCGACCAGCTAAAGCAAATTAAATAAGATTTAATTAAACCATCCGGTAATCTGCAATCTGAATCTTTTTATAGAAAGCAAGGCACTGCGTGAAAGCGCAATGAAACGGTTGGAAATAAACCGCGAGATTTCGCATCTGGAGAAAAAATATTCTCCCAGCGCGGCGCGACGGAGAAAATAAAAGAGGGAGTCAGACATGGCGTGAGCGAGAAATAATGCCCGCCTTATTAATCCAATCGGAAAGTTAGATCGAACAAAAAAATTACGCGCGATAATTTTTTCTCCCAAAATCCGACGCAAAATCGCGCGGAATGGAGAAGGGAACGACTTTTATTTTTAATTCGCATCGCCCGACCCACTCCGCGAAAGCTTCGCGCGAGAAGCGACTGTGGAACTAATAGAATAAAACGAAGTTTTTCGCAAAAGCGTTCCCAGGCAAAAAAAATATCCGATTCAACCGAACGAAACCAAAGCGTGTGAAAAAATAATAAATCCTTCGGGAGACAAAATCGAAACCCGGTGAAAAAACTGAAGAGATAAAATCGAAAATTAGTACTCTCTTTTGGAATCCGCCGGATTAAAAACAAATAAGTCCCAGAATCTGCAAAAACAATCGTGGGCTATTGCGATTGTTTGTGTGTGATAGAAAGAGAGAGAGAGAGATGCTTTTAGGCGGAGAGCATTTTGGAGCGACATTGTTTTATGCGTCCGATCGCAATTTCCCCTTCAAATGTTTTTCCCTACTCACTTTATTATTATCTCTTTTTATGCGACTGCAAACTCTTCTACTAGATTGGTCTCTTTTTACTCTCTCTCTCTTCCCACTGGACGAGGGAAGTGGGGCTGCTGAAGGGATTTCCCGGGACAGGAAGAAAGCCCTATTGAGGCTTTTAATTTTGAAGACGGAGACCGTAAAAAATATAAAAATTCACATTTTCGGCCGACTTTTTTATCCTGGAAGAATTGTATTTCTTCGAGAGCTTAATTAATTGGAGAAAGCACAGCCGGTGACTGTCGGATTTTTTTAGCCGAGGATTTTCCAATAGGAAACTGGAATTTGCTACCCATATATTTAGATATCGATGGTAACACGTGTAATAATATTTTTTACCTAGCATACTATACTTACAAGTCCTATAATTAACATATTGATGAAATAATCTAGCTAGTGACAGATATTTGGTTCGAATAATTTGCCCCATTCAAAGACTTTCTCTTCATCCTCTCATAATCTTTGCTTCCTTTCAAACAACCTGTATTCCTATTATCTTCCTATCTCTTTGCCTATTTTCCAGTATCTGTTCTTCGTTTAACAACAAATGGCCTCATAAAAATCTGATCTCATTCCTTTGACTTACTACGCAAAAATAAAAAAAAGGCTTTTCACAGATAAAAGCTAAAAGAGTTTGTTATAATGCAAGACTTAATAAAAAGGTCGCATGTGAGCGATAGGGTATTCAATCGTTTGAAATGCCTGGTTAGACTGATATTGTGAAATCAGGAAAGACAACCGGAACGGCAGTAAAAAAACTAAGGAAGCTAAAGGTTCTGAGACCGTATCCGCTGAAATTCTTCCAATTACCATACATTTATTCCACTAATATATTTCTATGAGTACTGCTATCTAAAAGTCTCAATTTTTCGTCTTAAATGCATCCCCATGTCCATGACAGTGGAAATCCGCGGCGGCAGTAATTCCTAATTATGCGTTTAAATATTCAAAGCAACGTATAGGATCTGTAAGAAGCGGTCGGTATCGTGAAAGAATTCGTCAAGCCATTCAAAAAATATAACAAAAATTTATTCATTATCGTTCCCAACAATCAACCTCTCACTATACGGTAAGCGAAAAAAAAACCGCCGACAATTAAGAGAAAGTATGTGAAAAGACAGTGCAATAGCAACAAGAAACGCGTAAAAATAAGTCAGGAGAAAAAGTTTCATGCATTTTTCCCGCTGTATTACGTCCGAGGCCTTCCGCATTCTCAATCCCACGCTCTCATTATTACGTAAACAAAGGAAAACGGAAAACTCGTGTTTAAATTTCCGTTAAATTTCTCCGCCGGCGAGAAACGCGAGAAAAGTTAAATACAAGGTGCGTTCGCGGATCTAAACGCTATAAAAAAACAACTTCCTCGTGAAAAGAAAGTGGCTTTCGTCAATCGAGCCGTAATACGTCTCGTAGTATGTATCCGTGCGTTTCATAAGTGTCGATGCCGCTCGTTTCATTTTGTATAAAATTTATCGCTCGCGATGCCACACCTCTCCATCGGTCGTATAACCGCGGCGGTGTTTAAAACTCCGATTTACTGGTGCCGACGAAATTCTCGCTGTAAAATAAAAGAGCGAAAATAGCAGAGAATCTGGGGATTTAGAGACGAAGTATTTTATTTTTGCATCCTATACGATTCCTTCCAACGCGAAAGATCGGGAAAATACCCTCTCTCCGTCCCTAGAAAGAGAGATAATGGCTAGAAGCTGATGTATTTTACGAGAGTTCCGCCAAAAAAAATTAAGTTACCTCTTCGCGAAATCTTTTCGGATAGGAGGACGCGAAAGAACAGATGAAGGGAAGAGTTAGAAAGAGAGACACTGAGATGAAGGGGCGGTGTTACAAATTCAACAAATAAGGCTCATTCAGATTAAAACTTATGCGACGTCGACAGGGAGTTATGTTGCTAATATTTTTGCTCGGAACGACCCCTTGCGGGAGAGAGAGAGATGGGAAACTTAAAAAAAAATCCTAATCGTATTTTGGCGTTGAAAAATGAAGTTCCGCCACCTATCACAACGACCGACTCATCGTCACCTCCGGAAAGAAAAAGAAAAATTACGGCGCCATAACACGAAGAACGCGACGCAGAAACGCGAAATTGCGGGGAGAAAAACAAAAGAAAGATGAAACCCCACTCGCTAAGCTACTCTCCCGGGGAGAAACATAGAATAGAACCCAGAGAAAGAGAGAGAGAGAGACGCATATAACTTTTCCCAGTTGGTTTGACTTCTTCACGAGTGAATTTTTCTATCCCTAATTTTTTTTCTTATTGGTTTCCCCTTGGCTATCCCTTAAATACCCCTTCCCCTTTCCGCACTAAACCCATCCTTCCTAAACTCCCCGATCGTGGCGCCATTCTCGCGCCATGACTAAGCGACCAAAAAGCATCGTTCGCGAAATTTCCGCCGGATCGAAGGAAAACAACGAGACGGAAAAAAAACTAAAAATAAAACGATCGTGTTTGCTGAGATGACGAGATCTACGGCCATCCTTAAATAACCTTTCGCGTTTAGTTTTATATACGGTGACAAGAAAGTCTTTCTTTTTTATTTTATCACTTCCGTCACCGAGCCCGAGTTTTTTTCCCCCACACTGCAACCCATATCCGATTGCAAACTCCTCTCAGAACCCCAACTCCACTCGCCCCGACTCTCGACGCCACTTCCTCGGAGGAGGAGCGCTCTCGCCATCAGCCTTTTACACAGTCCGAAGACCTCTTTTTACGACCTTTTTACGAGTATTGCCGCGCGGTGATGACGCGGGCCGGTGGAGAATATAAGGAGGGATATTCCGAGTGTGTCAGTTTGTGGCCGAGTCGCGAGCACTATGAGTACTCACTCGCTCTTCCTCCCCCCCCACCCTCTTCGTCATTCCCCCCACCATCCCCGATGCGAAAGTAAATTTTAATATTCCACGAGGCACCTATTTATAAACAATGGAGGCGGAAGACGATGGGTTTTTTACGGTTATGCTTCCGTGACGTGGGTGGGTATTGCGCACATATCCTGCAACGAGGTACTTACAGCAATAGGAGAAGGGGGAGGAAATTACGGATCCTTATCGAGATACAGGTGCTTCTCGTCATGGCCAACGCTTTCGACGGTAGGAAATAACGAGGTGAACAAATTTTCTTTTGTCCCTTCGTTTTATTATGGCGAACGAATTTAATATTATTAATCTGAGTCGGATTAATTTGGTATTTCACATGCGATTCGTCATTGTATTTCATGGTAGGTGAATAACGCAGCGCATGAGCTAAGCCGTTGCCACGCAACGCATATTCACTACGGCTTAACGCAAGATGTCGCTTGATTATTTTTTCAACTATTCAGGCCATTAATAATCTTTAACCCACCACTGCGATGAAACGAATCATAATTTATTCCGAATATTAGGGACGTGCGCTCCATAAATCATATCCTCGCGGCTTTTCAAAGCAAATATTCATATAAAACTCGCTCCTCGAATTATTATTATTTTTGAATCTCCGCGACCGCGAATAACAGAATGCGTCATCTCACGAAAAAAGGATGAAACCGACGCAGTTTGAAGCCAGATTCCAGGAAAAAACGCCCATCAATCGTGTGAAAAAAATCCGCCCGATCACGCTCCCCTACAGTTACGCACGCACCTTACACACAAGGAGAGATCGAAAGAGGGAGAGAAGCAGAGGCGCAATGCCTCACGCGGAGAAACCCATCGGGAGATAAAAAAAGAACGAATATAATTTCAAACACGTCTTCGGGGCGCGGGAGAAGAGGCGACCCCTAGCAGGAGACACGCTTACTAATTTCTGTACATAGCCGCCAACAGGACGCGTGTCGACCTTCTAGATACTTTTTTCGCATGCAGGAGAATGAGATGGAGTGTGTATGAGTATGTGCAACTCCTCCTCCTCGTGATTGATGGCGCTGAAGCGTGGGGGAGGGGAAGGATGGGGGAGAAGGAGGGGAAATATGGGGGGAGAAGGGGGAAAGATGGGGGGAGAAGGGGGGAAAGATGGGGGGAGAAGGGGGAGAAGGATGGGGGAGGAGGGGAAGGATGGGGGAGGAGAAGGATGGGGGGAGGAGAAGGATGGGGGGAGGAGAAGGATGGGGGGAGGAGAAGGATGGGGGGAGGAGAAGGATGGGGGAGGAGAAGTATGGGGGGAGGAGAAGTATGGGGGGAGGAGAAGTATGGGGGAGGAAAAGGATGGGGGAGGAAAAGGATGGGGGAGGAGAAGGATGGGGGGAGGAGAAGGATTGGGGAGGAGAAGGATGGGGGGAGGAGAAGGATGGGGGGAGGAGAAGGATGGGGAGAGGAGAAGGATGGGGGGGAGGAGAAGGATGTGGGGGAGGAGAAGGATGGGGGAGGAGAAGGATGGGGGGAGGAGAAGGATGGGGGGAGGAGAAGGATGGGGGCGAGGAGAAGGATGGGGGGGAGGAGAAGGATGGGGGGAGGAGGATGGTGGGGAGGAGAAGGATGGGGGAGGAGAAGGATGGGGGGAGGAGAAGGATGGGGGGAGGAGAAGGATGGGGGGAGGAGAAGGATGGGGGGGGGAGAAGGATGGGGAGAGGAGAAGGATGGGGGGAGGAGAAGGATGGGGGAGGAGAAGGATGGGGGAGGAGAAGGATGGGGGGAGGAGAAGGATGGGGGGGAGGAGAAGGATGGGGGGGAGGAGAAGGATGGGGGGGAGGAGAAGGATGGGGGGAGGAGGATGGTGGGGAGGAGAAGGATGGGGGAGGAGAAGGATGGGGGGAGGAGAAGGATGGGGGGGAGGAGAAGGATGGGGGGGAGGAGAAGGATGGGGGGGAGGAGAAGTATGGGGGGAGGAGAAGGATGGGGAGGAGAAGGATGGGGGGAGGAGAAGGATGGGGGGGAGGAGAAGGATGGGGGGAGAAGAAGGATGGGGGGGAGGAGAAGGATGGGGGGGAGGAGAAGGATGGGGGAAGAGAAGGGAGGTAGAGGACCTCACGGCGCGAAGTGGCTTACAAGTTTAATAATGCGCCGACTCCCTCGCGATGTTCGCTTGTAAAAGAGGCGACCGCCCGCAGCCGGGGCAAAATTAAAAACGTTATGCCTTTGCCATACTCGGGAGGGTGCCGCCCCCTAGCCTTCGTTTGTTTTTACCCTTTTGCCGGTGTCCCTCCCGCAACTGACCTCACCTTCGCCTCCGAGGAAGACTTCCTCCGCGCATAAAACCGAAGCCGCCAGTTCGACGTTCTCTTATTTTCAGTAGATACTCCTCTCACCCACTCACCACCTCTTTCTATTTATCCTCACTCCCAATTCCTGTCAGACTTTATACCTTATCTCATTTCCGACTCTCACCTTTGCTATATTCTTCAATAAATTTATTTTTCTCAAGAATTATCCCACTCTTTTATTTACTCCATGTTTTACTTGACTTACAAAAATTGTCGATAGTATAGTGATACAAGCTGTCACTTTATAATAATCCGTACTGATGAGATCATAAGAATGTAAAATTATTTTCTATTGTCCGAACAACTAAATTTGGCAGCAATTTTTATTGCCGTTTCTGAGAATGACATACCACGACGATACTTGGCACAATGGTTCCAACAACAGATTTATTTTAATATCTTTAAATATTATTCGTAATTGGTGTATTCTTCCCTTTCATTAAGTTTCTCGAAAAGTCAATTCTTTAGAGAGTTGTTTTTTTTTTAAAGACTAAGAGTTTCGAAGAATTTTCCGAAAGGGTTATCTCTAAAACTTATTCCCCTTTTTTGTAACCCTTTAATTTCCTATTATTTTCTTTCCTTTTCATTCCCTTCCTCTCCCTCTTTTTTCCGATTTTATTGTCCTTCGATCGAGGCTTATACTAATGACTCGAATATTTACTAATCTAGTGAATCATCTCTCTACTTCTTGCAAATACAATCCCCATGAAATCTTTATCAGCAGTTGCCATTAAAGGGGATCTTTATTGTCGCTACTCCTTTGATCTCACCCTTCCCTCCACCATTTTCTACTCTACCCTTTCCTCTTACCTCCTCAACTTTTTATTATTCTCTCTTTCTTTCAATCCCGAACTGGGATCTTTATTGGGGGCATTCGAGCGAGCGGATTCCACGCTGCACTTAATGCACTTCCCCACTTAGTCGGCCATATAAAAAAAAAACAAACAATCTCGACATTGCCCTTTCAAGGTTTATATAAGTGCAATAAATGGACAATTGTTTTAGGAGCGATGAGGTCGGAGTTGAAGTCGTTTTCACGAGAGAGAAGAGGAATGAAACCATCCTCACCACTCGTGTGCTCTTTCTCCATCTTGATTAACTCAACGTCTCTAAGTGAAAACATTAACATCCAAGAACTAGAAATTGGTAGAATAATATGAAACTTTGCAGAATGGCATAAGCTGTAATTTGGGAATAACTTTGAAACAGAAAAAAATCTGCTATGACCGGGAATCGAACCCAGGTCTTCCACTTGCCGGACGGATATTCTACCACTGAACTACCGCTTCATATTATTCCACCAATTTCTGACTTTGGCAATCTCACCATTTGAGAGGGAGGGATTTTCTTCGGCGTTCTCTTGGAGGACGTCCGTTGGGGCTGGTTGATACTAGCTTGGCTAGCCCGGACCCAACTAAGAAAAACACCCGCGTTCAGAAACAGGAAAGATTATCTGCTACGGTAGTTCAGTGGTAGAATATCCGCCCGGCACCTCGAAGACCCGGGTTCGATTCCCGGTCATAGCAGATTTTTTTTGTTTCCAAGTTATTCCCAAATCGAAGAACTAGTTGGTTAATTTCTTCAGTCTTTTAATCTCGCTAAAACCTTTGAAATGTTGTAGAACACGTAAGAAATGCGCATTGATAGATTTCTCAAAAAATCATATCAATCTTACGATATTTTACAACTAGCTTATATTTTTGGGCATTAAAAAACGCCTCATTTTGCCGATCTAACATTAAAGCGATATATGTTACCGTCTGAAGAGCACGAGAAAGGAAAAAGTTCGTCGTATAGTTTTATCCGTCATATAATTTTTCATATTTGATTTTTCTAATTTCAAGTCATATGGAGAATTTTTGAATGAATTACTTAAGTAAATAAACCACTTATCTTTCCAATAGAAATGGCAATGCAATATTAAGATCTCTAGCGACAACAGATCGACGTAGTTCCACAAATTTAGCAAGAGAAACATATTCAACATATTGTGTATATTCAGCTAAATAATTATCGCATAGTATATGCAAACATTAGCCGGATATGACGCGGGCATATCGGAATCCGGGTCGTGCTCCATAGATCTTAGGAAAAATTTTCTGGGAATACACATCGAATATTTATCATCTCTCGTTTCCCGAACACCTCTCCCCTTCCTGTTTACTTCCCTTTGGTTCATAAAACTGTCGAAAATGCGCGCTTCGCGCCGTTTTAAAATTAGCCGATTTTTTGTCTCCGTTCGATCGTTTGATTTTTTTACAAACATCATTCATCACTGGGGCAACGAGAGGAGTTTCGATGTCAGAAGCATCTGATACTAAGTTGACGCAAAATTCCCATAAATTTAACGACACGCGACGCCTTGGGCCGATAAATCGAGTCGAACGATACGTCACGCGGAGCTGTCGAGATTCCGCGAGCGGAGATAGACTCGTTTATAATTAAACATAGGAATATAGCCCGGAAGAGCTCTTGTTTGCGCGCCACATCGGCAGTTTTGCTTCTAAGCGACGCTGTCAAAGTTCAAGATAAAATATATACGAATGAGCATTTTTACGCGTCAAATCATAGTCGTACAAGCATCGTAAAAATCGCAACACGACGGAAGTTTCTCGATCCGCGATGAAATGAACACAGATCTCCATAGAACAATTTACCCACGCTTTGTAAAAATATTTCGATTTATTTTGCAACCCAATGTAAAATAATCATTTACTGAAGTAACTTCAGATTAGTCGACATCTAAAAAATATATTATTAAAAAAGTGTTATAGGTTTTGGCAATTCTGTCATTACATAATAGTTTCCCAACACAAATGTATCTCCAAATGATTGAGGTTATTTCTTCAATCATTGCTGTAATTATAATCTTCTAGTTGATGTATACATAAAGTAGGTCACGTTTCACTACCTTACAGAACAACATAAGGCGCTTCGCAAAAACGTCTCATAAAAATTATTAACAATGCCAATTGTTTAATTATAAGGAAGTTTATTCAAAATCGTTTCTCATTATTTTTAATAAGCTGTCATACTGTTTCTGTGATAATTTTTACATCGATTACATAACCATTCCATTCTCGCTACTTTGATGGAGGATGATCTTTATTAACGAATACCTCCATTTTTCTCTGTTATCGAAAATTAGAAGTAAATTCATGGGAATATAATTTATCATACCAAGGCTCATCATCGCGAAGAAATACTTTGAACAACCGAAGCCCAACTCATAGAAAGTTTTTTTTTTAACTACCACGAATAAGTGCGTGAAAAATATCTCTCTTCTCCGAGTAAACGGAAATGCGAGTTTTCGGGGTCCGAGCTGTGCTTATAGTCATATACATACATGCACACCTACACTGCCCCAAGGAACATCATTTCTGCAATCGAGGAAGACAATAACTGATTGTCGTATATATACGAGGCTTTTTTTCGAGTGCAAAAAAGTTGGAACCGTAATTTTCACCGGCCTCGGTGGCGGCGGGGTAACGTCCTCGCCTGCCAATCCGAAGGTCGCGAGTTCGAATCCCGCCTAGGTGGGTTTTTCTCCACCTAGGGCATGGATGTTTGTGATCGCCCTTATTGTTATGTTGTTGCTATTTCACTTTAAATTGGCTATTACGCTGTATGTTATATTATTGAAAAATAAAAAAAAGCTTCAAATTTCACTTTTCTTTGAGCGAGTTACTCCCGGGTTGCCACTCTTTAAAGGACGGACCAAACCCAACAAACATCACAAAAAATAGATCCCGCGGCGGCAGTCACCTCGCGCAATTGGCCCCAGCGATCGAAAACACTTATCCGTTTAAAAACACCCGCACGTGCGCCGATAGATTCGAGAGATTAAAGAGATACTGAGGCGAGTATTTCACTCGCAACTGTAGCGAAGAGGGCGCGATAAAATTTCGCCCCATAAATCCCCTCCTCTTTGCCCCCGTCGCCCTATCGTTCTAGATCCTCGAAGCGAGGGTCGCCAGGTTTAAAAATAAAAAAGAAAAAAACGGTCCATTAGCGAGTGGAGTGTGAGAAGAGAGAAAGAAAAAAAACACAAGATCAGCCTCCGTTCAACAATGATTCCGAGTTAGACGTGAAGAGCGCTAATCTGCGAAACCTTTATGCAGACTACAATCGGGACGCGCTTTCTAAATAAAAAATATTCTCTCCCGGGGCACCAAATCTTCCCATTCACCCGCCACTCCTCTCCCGAAGAGGAGATCCGACGACCCCGGCCAGCTACTCCTATCTTTTCCCCCACCCATCCCTATCCTTTATATCCCCTTCTCCTCTTCCTTTCTCCCTCCGACCCTTCCACTCTCCTCCTTCCCTTTACCATTCCAGTTAAGGGCGAAGGGAGCTCGCCTCATTGGGGGTCGTGAACTCGTGGCCTGCCGTCCCGGCGTGATGGATGATGGGGCAGCTGGATATACGTGACGTCACCGAGAGAACAGCGGGTCCCTTCCCTTGCGTTATATCCTTAAAACCCCGCCCCCCCCCCTCCCCCCGTCGCATACCTTCCTACCCTCACCCTGAAAACCCATCCTCCCTCAACCTCTCCCTCCCTCGCCCCCTTCTCTTAACCCCTCCCTGTTACCACGTCTCTCACCTTTCCATCTACTTAAAAAGAGAGGGAGAAAGGCACAAGAAGAAAAGGGTGTGACGGGTAGGGCGAGAATAGAGGGAGATAAAACGTGAAAATTCCCGAGGGAGATAAATAAAGCGGGCAAACGGGAGAATGTTGGAAGGAGAAGAAGATGGAGACGAATAAACACGAATTCAAGGTGATAAAGAAGAAGAGTTAAAACAACAAAGGATGACAAAACGAAACGCCAAATAAATCGCAGAGGAAGAAAATAACGGAAGTTTCAGGGATGACAGAAGGATGTGGGATAATACGATTTAATGAAACGGAGAACGGAACGAGATGAAGTGAGAAAAAATAGAGATGGAAAACAAACGAGGAGAAAAAATTGTAAAAAAAAGAGCCGGAGATTGAGAACGACACGCAAGATTTTTATTTTCAGCTCAACAGGGAAATGAATGGTAGCAATTAGAAAAAACGAAAGAGAGAGAGAGAGAGACGAAGAAATAATGCCGTGATTGAAGACGAGAACGGCGCGGAAGAGAAAACAAAAGAGAAAACTAAGAACGGGGCGAGAAAAAAAGAACGATAATATCCTTCAAAGGAGATGGAACGAGAGAGAGGAAGAGGGCGAGAAAATGACAGATGAAATTAATAAAGTGAGAAATGACGGCGGGAAGGGCGGAGCAGGATGATGAAGAAAGAGGAGTAAAAAGGGAAGACGTGAAAAGGCGAAGAGAACACGAGAGAGAAAAAAGGATGCGGGAAAATAGGAGGGAGAGAGAGGAGGAAAGAGACCACTGGCCGATGGGAAGGAACGCTGTGATTTCCGGTGGGCGAGAGGAAATCTTCCGAAGTCCGCAGAAATCGAATCTTTGACGTCCCGAGCTTTTCTCTCTCTCTATTTGTGCGTTCCTTTCTTCCAAATATAATTCCCAGGAAATCTGGGGAAACATCCTCTCCTCCGCCAATCTCCGCCGACGATCGTGATGTTGCCAAAAAACGCCTGCACTTGACATTGTCTCGGTGAATGCCTTTGGTCAATACATGTAGCGTTTTCTAGTCGTGTCTGCTAGAGGGCGTGCAGCAAAATGAGGGAGATGGGAGAGAGGGAGGGTACAATAAAAAGGGAAGATAATGATATCGAGCTATTATTCGAGATAGCTTGACGTTATCGGGGAATTGGGGTCATCCGTGACCTAAATATAACCACTTCTCGTTAACAAATGTATCTGAGAGCCTCCCTTGCGAGATACGAGATTCCGATTGTAGAGTCGGAACTAATCTCGGGGGGAAAAATATTATCATTAAATAGATTACCTTTGTTTCATTCCCACGGCACTCCGCTACATTTAAATTGAGGCGATAGGGATAGGAAAGTGAAGATACGACCCATTTGCGGTTTGGGAAATTTTCGAAAGATATTACTACTAATGCACTGAAAAAATACTTTACGTAGAAATAAATTCCGCGGGGCTTTTACAATGACAAACGACAGTATGATCCTTTTTAAATGCATTCCTTATTTTCAGAAAATTATAAACTGTTACTCACTCAGTGCTCACAGTGCGATTCTCTCTCGAAACAGGAAAGAAGAGAGAAACAGGAAATTGTGTTGGACTCACCTGAAACGATAAAGGAAATAGATTAGAACGTTTAATTTAAATCACAGCATAAGTGATAAAATATGTCGAAAGGAAAAATATTATCGAATTAGGATATTGAATTTAATTGAAATAATTTCGGAGCCTTAAAATTATTCATTTTTATAAAGATTATTATATATCTATATATATCTAGACGCAAAGCTTAAACTACATGTTCGAACGAGATCTGCAAGCTATAAAACAATTCATTTTAGAGTACCCAAACTTAGCAAACACAACATGTATCACCCAGAGCCGCATGGAAGCTTACGTGCGCGGGTGATTACTTTCAAACTTCTACGGAACTCTTATGCAAAAATTCGTTAATGAATCTAATAAATCCAACTTTGAATGTATACAGATTCACAGAAAATTAAAATTCTCTTCAAAAAGAGATGCATCGAGCTTCTCACAAAAAAGGAACCTCGAAGATGAATGCAAAGAGTCGTATAAAAAAATTTCGGAAAAATGAGCGTCCAACTTATGCGCATACAATCACAGCGAAATGTATTATTATTCATTAAAAAGTGAAGGATGCTTTCTCTTCGCCGCGAGATGGACGTGTGTGGAAAACGAAAGAGGTGGCTCCTTTAAAAAAGATATATGACTCGAGCGATGCGGCGTGGGCTGGCTGAGCGCAGTAAATCATAAAGGCAAATGAATTTATTTATTAGAGTCTTTTTTTATCATTACGAACCAGCGAGGAGCATCAATTTTTAAACTTCCTGTAATTTTTTTAATTTGTACTTAAAAGCGACAGCTTTTTAAACTAACGCAGTTTCGAGAAAGAAATGAAGAGACTTCTCAGGCAGACGTCGAAAGAATCGATGAACTATTGGTTTAAAAGACGTCAATTTCTCCAGCGCACTGATAACAGGGATAAAGTAAATATAACTGGAACGATATAAGAAAGATTAATCGAACGGAAACTCTTTATGTGAAGGTATTAAAGCTGTTATTTGTTCAGAAAACTAATAGTTTCATAGTTCCTTTCGGTGGACAATCTATTTAGTTTATCGTAAGTATTCAAAATCGATGTATAAAATTTTAATTCTTTAGGCCAAACACAACATTTTGTCATAGATTGTTATTCCTTTTAATCTAAGTGAAAATATGTTCTTATATTATTGAAAGTCATGTTAATTGCCGATCATGGAACTCAAGAAGATACCGTACTCGCCGACCGCTAATTAAAACCGACTCGCAAAAACAAAGCTGTCAACCACACACACACACACACACACACACACACACACACACACACACACACACACACACACACACACATATATATATATATATATATATATATATATATATATATATTATATGGTTGGACAATATGAGTTCTCTCGAGGTAAAACAATCCGGAGGTAAAATAGTCCCCCAATCGGATCTCCGGGCGGGGACTGCCTTGAGGAAAACATTTGTCGAAAGTAAATTACGAATAGGGACTTGGAACGTAAGAACTATGAGAAAGGCAGGAAAGCTAGAGAACTTGAAAGAAGAAATGAGAAGAAATAGAGTTGACATTATAGGGCTAAGCGAAACTAGATGGGAGGGAGAAGGACAGTTCGACTCGGAAGAATTCACGGTAGTTTATTCTGGAGGAAATAGTGGGGAAAGGGGAGTAGCTCTGGTACTTAGGAAAGATATGATGAAAAGCGTGACAAAGATAATAGCAACGAACGATAGACTGATGGCAATAAAGCTAAAAGCAGTCCCAGTGGACATGCTGATAATCCAGGTATATATGCCAACGTCAGCTCATGACGATGAAGAAATAGATGAGATCTATGAGCAAATTAATGAAATTTACGAAGAAGACGGAAGAGGAAAGGTAAACTGCATAATAATGGGAGATTGGAACAGCATAGTCGGAGAAGGACAGGAAGAAAATGTTGTCGGGCAATACGGACTTGGGAAGAGAAATCGAGGAGGGGAGAAACTCGTAGAATTCTGCATCAATAATGACCAGGTAGTGACTAATACATGGTTCAAAAACCATAAACGAAGGTTATACACATGGAAAAGCCCAGGAGATAGAATGAGATGCCAAATAGATTACATCCTTGTAAAACAGAGATTTAGGAACAGCATAAAGAACGCCAAGGCATTGCAAGGAGCAGACATTGATTCAGATCACAGCCTTCTAATACTTGACGTGAGTACAAGGCTCAAACAAATAAGAAAAACGAGAAGAGAAAGACAGACCTGGGACCTAGAAAAACTGAAAGAAAGGCAGGATGTAGTCAGCATGAAGTTGGAAGATAACCTAAGAAAGTTGGAAAACAAACCGAAGACCGTCGATATAGAATGGGATGAAATTAAAACCAGTATCAAGGATACCATGGATAAAGAGATTGGAAAACAAGAGAAGAAAATCAGAAAACCATGGATCACGAAGGAAATGCTGGAGAAAATGGATGAGAGACGAAAATGGAAAAACGTTAACAGTGAAGAAGGTAGAGCCAACTATAGGCGTATAAACAATGAGTTGAGAAGGGTAACAGATAAAGCTAGAGAAAATTGGCTAAAAGGAAAATGTGATGAAATAGAACAAATGGAGAAATTAGGACGGTACGATATGATGTACGCTAGGGCACTGGAATTAGAAGATAAGAAGTCTAATGGAATTTGTGGTAAAGGAATTATGAATACGGATGGGAAGATAGTCTCAGAAACAAAGGATGTAGCACAGGTATGGGAAGAATACATTAAGGAATTATACAGCAAACAGACAGGAACGGCAAAAATAGAACTGGAAAATCAGGAAAACATTGAAGAAGACAACTTAGGACCAAGTATTATGGAGAGCGAAGTAGAAAAAGCGATAGTGGAACTTAAGAAGGGGAAAGCCACGGGCAGCGATAGAATACCGGCTGAGATACTTAAAGTCATAGGATCAGAAGGACTAAAAGCGATCACGAAATTAATTAATAAGATTTACGACACGGGAGAGTGGCCTCAGGATTTCCTAGAAGTAACAATGATCCCTCTAAAGAAGAAGCCAAAGGCAATGCAGTGTAAAGATTACAGAACTATAAGCCTTCTGTCACACACATCGAAGATCATCACGAGGATTCTTAATAAAAGGCTGGAGAAAAAGGCAGAAGAAATAATAGGGGAAGATCAATTCGGTTTCAGAAAAGGACGAGGAACTAGAGATGCTATAGGAGTAGTTAGAATCATATCAGAAAGGGCAATAGAATACAGTCAAGATATCTGCGCATGTTTCGTAGACTGGCAGAAGGCCTTTGATAGAGTAAATTGGGTAAAGTTGATGAAGATATTAAAGGATATAGGTGTAGACTGGAAAGACAGGAGACTGATTAGGAATCTATATGAGAATCAAGTTGTAAAGGTCAGGTTTGAGAATGTGGAAACCTGCGGAATAAATATCGGTAGAGGAGTAAGACAAGGTTGCTGCCTATCGCCAACCCTATTCAATATATATGGAGAAAGTCTAATGCAAGAAGCTTTAGAAGGCACAGGGGATTTCAAAATTGGAGGAAGGATTATAAGAACAGTAAAATACGCAGATGATCAAGTACTTCTAGCAAGAAAGGAAGAGGAGCTACAAAAAATGATAAATAGACTAGTGATAACAGGTAGAAAATACGGTATGGAAATAAATACAGAAAAATCCAAGGTCATTCGAATATCGGGTAAAGAAGAGAATCTGAACATAACTATTGGGGGAAAGCCATTAGAACAAGTTTCAGAATATAAATACCTTGGAAGTATCATAACACGAGAGGCAAAATGTACGGATGAGATCAAAACTAGAATAGGAAAAGCAAAAGCGGCTTTCAGGAGAAAGAAACAACTACTTACAGGGAATATAAGGGAAGATATCTGCAAGAAGTTGATAAAATGCTACGTATGGAGTATAGCATTGTATGGGGCAGAAACATGGACGCTAAGGAAAAATGACATCAAATACTTGGAAAGCTTTGAAATGTGGACTTGGAGGAGAATGCTGAAGATAAAATGGACAGATAGGATGAAAAACGATGAAGTGCTACGAAGAATAGGAGAGAAGCGAATGATTATACAGACTATCAGAAAGAGGAAGGCTAACTGGGTTGGACATTACCTGAGGAGAGAGAGTATGATTAAAGACGTGTTAGAAGGAAAACTAGATGGGAAAAGGGAAAGAGGTAGGAAAAGGTTTCAGCTGATAGACGATTTGAAAGGGAAAGAGAGTTATCAAGATATAAAGAGGACAGCGGAAAATAGGAGTATATGGAGAACCAGGTTTAACCATGAATAATCACGGACCTGTCTACGGACAGACTACCTATGATGATATATATATACACACACACACACACACACACACACACACATATATATATATATATATATAATTATATTTTTCAAAATTTTGGTCCCCCACAATAGATCCTTTCACGTTCCGCAGGTTGGCCAACTCTAAAATTTTAAAGGGGAAGGATAACCCGTTCAAGTTACGTCGGCTAAAAGAACATGCGGGTAGAGAAAAAAAACATCTTCCATCCGCTAGAAAGACCAAAAACTCCGATTGCGCAACGCCGACACGACGCGGTGAGACCACACGCCGAGGTCGTGATGAATCTAGTCGCCATCTTTATGCCCGAGAACGGCTTTCTTCACGGCTTCACATAAGCGCCCTTTATAAACAGACCCAGATCTATGACCTGTCTCTCTTTCTGGGAAATTATCGAGGAGTAATATCATGCGGAGATGAAAAGAGCGGAATCGAGGGATCCTTTTTAGAATGAGGCCCCCGAGAGAGCATGGAAGTTGCTATCCTTTCGGAGAGTGAGGCTGACCGTTAGGTCCAATTCCTGCTCACTCCTTTCACGTTTGTAACTCTTACTCTAGTCCTCCATTACTTATATATGTGTGTCTGTGAATACACGTACATACATACATGAGGACATTGGCGCAGTGCCCCCCTCCTCCCTCCCAAATAATTTGAGCTGCGACGACTGATTTCGCATTAATGTCAACTTTAACTTGAAAATAATTATATTTATCAAATGATTGTTACGATTTTTTAAAAATATAGCAATGTTTACTATTAATTATTATCTCCTTATGAAAAATTTATTTTATTATTTGCAACCCCCAAAGTCAATTCCTGGCTGCGTTTGAGGTAGAGGGAAGGTAAAGGAAATAAAGGTGGCAATAAGGTGCAATAGGAACCCCAGTGGACACCATGGTTAGAGAGTTATAATAACACAAAATGTTGATTAGCCATACCGTGGTTGGAGAGCCGCTGAGGATGTTGAAAAGACACACATGAAAATATGCCAGTTGAAAGGATTGAAGATGGCTATCAAAAAATGAGGAATGTTGTGAAAAACCGGAGTATTATGAGAACCAGGCATAACCTATTATAATCACGGACCTGTCTTAGGGCAGACTATCTATCACGGCGATATATCCATACATACATGTACACGCACACATTATCCTCTCTTTATATACATACCTTTAAATTTAGATTCAACGGGCAATGTACTACGATGTTTTAAATGAATTAACGGCCTAAGTAGTCTCAATGTCGCCAAAATCTTTCCCTTTATCTGCTTTTCGCCCCTTCTCTATCCATCTTCATCTCTATCTTTTACTCTCAATACAACTCTTTATTCCAAATTCTCCCCCTTTTCATAAACCTTTTCTCCCCGATCGCTGCCCTTCCATGTGCCCAAGGAACTCATCTCTTTCTCTCTTCCTTTCCCTCCCTCCGTTTTCCCTCTCTCCGGCATACTTTAAGGAATGCGACTGGGTTAAGAGATGAGGGGAATGAACAGGGAATGATGAATGAGCAAAGGATTGGAAAATTATAGAGATGGAAGAATGAAGGAAGATGGAAAGGGGGAAGAAGTCGGGGCGGGGGAGAGAGAAGCAAGGAGGGAGACGGAAGGACAGGAGAATAAAGGAAGGCGGATCCCGCAAGCAACTGGACTGAAAAGAAAGATATATCCGAGTGCGAGGTGGAATTATAGAGCTTCCACTTTCAAAGGGGGTTTTGTGCGCAAACAAATGAACAGAGTAAATCGCTCTCGACGTGAACATGATTTTGTTCGCCCTTTCGTGTGATTTTATTGTTGTCGCCTTGAGCCGTTCGCGTATTAACTTCCGCCAAAAGATGCCGCTGTTGCAAATTCCCCTTTCGGTGTGTTACGCGTGACCTGACAAACTACGAACACGTTTCTGAAGTTACACGATAGCTTCAAGTCTTCGTCATGCAAGAAAAAGGTCGACCATTTTCTAGATCTCAGCACTATATTGTTTTTTCCCCAGCGCTATCGGCGAAATTTTTAATTTCATGACTGCTTCGATATATTGTACGCCGGAGAAACACAAAATAAACCCGAAATTCGTCAATCCAGAGCGATCGCTACCTGCATCCACTCGAGCTCGAGATGAACCACATTTTTTCAAAATTCTATCCTGTGGGAGGATTTCATTATTTGCCGACATGATTGCCGCGTTGCTTTGCCTAAGAGCGAGAAAGTTTTGAAGAAGCTTCTAGGAATATTAGACTGCGCGGCAATTAATCACCCAGCTTCAGTTTCACTGGCACGCCATTCCGTCAGGAAGGTTGATCCTAAATTGCGAATGGAAGGAGATCCTAGGGAAAAGGACGTTCATCGCGGACTAGCTCATTAATTTGTGACTCGGGAGAGAAAGAGAGAGAGAGAGAGAAGGTTCAATCACCTCAGCTTCCTAGAGAGAGAGAGAGCTCAGCGCATTTGGTAGCGGGCGCGGGAGACAAGAATTGATATTAACGCAACATTAGGAGGAAAAATATCCAAACTCCACGGAAAGCAACGTCAGTTTTATCCGTTTATTTTATTTAATTTTACGAGAAAGATAAATAACCCACGGACAGGACGTCCTTCACGACTCCTTCCTAAACTTCGACATAATCTTCTAATTAAAACCATTCCGGAAATTTTAAGAGAGAGAGAGAGATCGGGAAAAAGTTTAAACGCAGTTCGGAAACCGTCTTCTGATGCTCAAAATCGTCCGGAAAAAAGTTTAACGAGTTTTCGTCGGCGGCGGCGACGAGAAGCTTTGAAACCCCTTTTTTCCTCCTTCATTTCCGGTACGATCCGACATCTTTTCGAAAAAAGGGATTAAATATCCGACTGGGAATTGCCAAGTAACGCCTTAAATTTAGTTCCCAGCGAAGGAAAAGGAATCGAGGAAAACGGAAGAAAATTCGACGGGAACCCAGAGAAGATAAGATACCTCAAAGGAGGAGTCGAAGCGGACGGAAATATGTCCATCACAAGGGAACGGCACTTCGGCTGGAAGGCGATACAGGATGGGGTGAGTGGAAAGAAGGAAGAATGGAATGAAAAGAAAGAGAGATGTACCTATAAATAGCCCACCATAAAGAAGGTGGGGGATGAATAGTAACGAGGAAAAAGGAACACCTTAAAATAGAATTATAAACGCCCGCGACGTTTAAGGTCGAAAAGTTTTTTTTCCCCTTCCGCCTCGAAAGACTAATGAGCGAGCTAATTAATAGGCTTGGAGAAGAAGTTAGGACAAGGGTCGAAAAAAGTCTACTTCAAGAGAGAGAAAGAGAGTGAATGAAAAGGAAAGGATTTGGAACGTAGGACAGGACGCGAGAGCGTTTGTCGCCTGGGAGATTTAGAAAAAAAGACGTTCCGAAAATAAGGATGAAAGCCAAAGGGGATAGGAGATGGGCAGGTGCGCATTTGTCTTCATTTGGGAGACTCTCTCTCGAGAGGATCTTAGAAAAGATTGGTCCCTACTTAAAATCGCACGCATCGTTTAAGGGTATCTTAGAAATGAAAATTAAAATAAATGGCCTACATATCTATATACACACATATACATATATACACACGCGAAATGATATATGTATATACATATGTATACTTAATGAAGAGGGAAGGTAAAAAGTAATTTTTAATAGGTTTGGTTGTTATAGGTCCAGTGGTCATTGTTAAAAATGAATGTCCACACATTTATACTTTTTCATTCTTACCCACGGAATCTTAACTGTTTAACGGCTTTTTATTCTTAGGCTACAACACTGCAGGTTCTGTATTGATTTGCAACTTTTCAATTTTCACGGCGAATAATGTTTACTGTATTCGATTGCAAACGAAATAATACGTGCCATTAAAAAACCTGTGAAAAGTACCGAGAACGTAATATTACGCTGATGGCCGCTACAGTTCCACGTGAACTGAACGTAATATTCCGTCAGAAACCTCTACGGTGTTAAAGAAAAATGGAACAAAACTACAAGTGATATATGGACCACAAACAAACACCCGAGGACAACACAGCACAACTTCAGCCAATAATAGCATATGTAACCCTCTTTCTTAGTGGGTAGCATGTACAAGCGCCTATATTTTTCATCAATACCGTATGTGATAATGCGATATTCTCGGAAGAGGCTCAAGGCTAACTGCAAATTCTGAACACATATAAATGTCAGACGTTAATTTACGGTTAATATTAACTCTTACAAAATTATGCAACCAAAGCACATTGCACTAAGCAACATATGACATTCCCTACCATCTGATTTATTACAAAAATAAAACAATCGTTCGACAATCACAGTTCCAAATTCCATTCGTGCTCTCTTTTTATACTCTTTATTTCAGAGGAAACCTGGTCGCGAACGTAGCGATAATCTTTTGATGGTGTACAACATCAAAAAAAGCTTTAACAATGTTTTTAATATAACTTTTTTTAAAGAGAAAGCCATGTGGAACCAGGAAGTTACTCATTGTACTACATGGCGCATCAGATGCTATCTACAAAAATTCCCTTCACTTTTTTTGCTCCATTCCTCCATCTCGTCAGCCCGCACTTCCCTCCCTTGGCTTTACGCAGCCTTTTGCCTGCCGCCTCAACCCTTTCCCCAATCCTCTGCATGAAAAACACCCACCCCCCACAGCTACGCCGAACAACTCAGCTCAATCAAAAAACCCTTGTACACGTGTATCCGGAATTATAATATATGACGGGCTGGCGTTTTCGTCCCAAGGACGCGATGTTTCGTAGACGGGGGCGGAGATCGCGGAGAGGATGGGGGGGGGGGGGGAATATTCGGAGAGGGGTGCAAAGGGGGTGTGGCAGGAGGGGACGGAGATGAAAAAAACGGCCAAAAAACAAAGCGGGTTTTTTGTTTCACAACAGAGGAAATTGGGCAAAAACATTCGCGTGGGAACTAAAGATGTCGTGTCGTGCTTACAACGCCGCGAGAAAGAAAAAGGATTTAGTTTTTACTTCTTTCGGTACATATGTATTATTTATTTTTAGAGGTATTATTACAGTGAACACGATTCATCCCGATTTAAGGAGTTAATCTGGAATGAAATGCGACGATAACTATGGATGTTGAAAATCACTTCATCCTAAACACGCACCATTGGTCGAATTAAAAAATGAAACTACGAAGTGCGACAATCCAAGTAATTCACTAAACGAAATAAACTATCTATAGGCGATAAACATTTTATACACAACGGAAGCAGCATTTCAATCCATCAAACAGAAACTCAACAGGAGAAAGGATACACCCCGTACAGCTAAAAGGTTTAATCGGTTCGACAAATCAAAAAATCCAAGGATCACCGTAGAAACGAAAATCCATACGAATTTGAAGATCGACCGTATGCCCACTTTTATTGATATCGAATCGATGCGGCAAATTGCAATCCGACTATCAATAATTTCGAAACTTGCGCCGGACTCCTATCGAAATAACTTGAGTATATGTCGAGGTATTCAATCGAAGGTTTACAATTGAATTTCGAATCGACTGGTTTTATTAATATCCCAAAGGGTATAGATTTCATTTTAGCGGGCGAAAGACATCACGCCATAATACATCTGCATCCCGACAACAAATTGA